>CM075011.1:14449936-14466846 GCA_037576675.1 Pangasius sanitwongsei | reverse complement strand
CTTCGATCACATCTTGATTGTTTTATTTCAAATCCATTGTGGTGGTGTATAAAGGCAAAATCACAAAAGCTCTGTCAATGTCCAAATACTTCCAGACCTAACTGTATGTCTTTAAAGTAATATTTCAGGATGCTGGCTATATAACTACTGTATGACCAGTTCACACAGGGTAAACGATGTCAGAGATGGGAGTACCTTCATGATGCATGCACGGTTCTTACACCAAAAGTTCTATGCGTACTATGTACACCTGATTGCTTTGACCTTTATTATAATTGCTTGTTGTATGCCTTGATGCTGTGCAAGTTGTGCTTGATCATTGGTAGGTCATTAGCCTCCAGAAGCATTGCTTGTTTTAAATGTCATCTATACATTATTGTCTAGCATTTCATACTTTGGAAATACTTTGATTTGGTTTCAGTGGGAGATGAAAGCCCTTGCTGGAGAGTCTCCATACTGATCAGCCATTCGTGTGGCAGCAATGCAATGCAAAAATTATGCAGATATGGGCCTTTGGGTAATGTTCTCATCAACCATCAGAATGGGGAAAATGTGATCTCAGTAATTTTGATTGTGGCATGATTGTTGGTGCTAGACAGGCTGGTTTCAGTATTTTTTACAATTGCTGAACTTCTGGAATTTTCACGCACAGCAGTCTCTAGAGTTTACATAGAGTTGTGCAATAAAGAAAAAACATCCAGTGAGCGTCAGTTCTGCGGACAGACATGCCTTGATGAGAGTGTTCAATGGAGAATGGCCAGACTGGTTCGAGCAGACAGAAAGGCTACAGTAACTCAGATAACCACTCTGTACAATTGCGGTGAGCAGAAAAGCATCTCAGAATGCGCAGCACATTGGACCTTAAGGCAGATGGGCTTCAACAGCAGAAGACCATGTCGGGTTCCATTTCTGCCTGCCAAGAACAGAAAGCTGAGGCTGCAGTGGGTGGGGGTTGAAGCATGTAAAAACTTAGCCTGGTCTGATGAATCTTGGTTTCTGCTGAGGCACAGATGATAGGTTCAGAATTTGGTGCCAACATCATGAATCCATGGACCCAACCTGCCTTGTGTCAACAGTCCAGGCTGGTGGAGGTGGTGTAATGTTGTGAGGAATGTTTTCTTGGCACACTTTGGGCCTGTTAATACCAATCAATCATCACATGAATGCCACAACCTATTTGAGTATTGTTGCTGACCAGGTGTATCCTTTCATGGCCACAATTTACACATCGTCTAATGGCTACTTCCAGTATGATAATGCACCATGTCACAAAGCAAAAGTCATCTTAAACTGGTTTCATGAACATTACAATGAGTTTAATGTTCTTCGGTGGCCTTCCCAGTCACCGGATCCGAATCCAATCCAAACACCTTTGGGATGTGGTACAACAGGAGATTTATAACACAAAAGTGCACTGGAAAATCTGCAGGATTTTTTGACTGCGTGATGCAATCATGTCAACATGGACCAGAATCTCAAAGGAATGTTTCCACCATCTTGTGGAATCCATACCATGAAGAATTGAGGCTGAGGCTTTTGAGAGCAAAGGGAGACCCTACCCACTATTAGTATAGTGTTCCTAATAAAGTGCTCAGTGAGGGTATTTCTCCAGGTCCTTTTATAGTAGGTAAAAGTTGGTATAATCTTTCCTGATGCAGAAACACACAGTCTGTAAAAATGACTGACATAACAGATTCATGGACAAGACTAAAACTCAGAGATACGCCAGTAATAATGATGTTACCACACCTTCCCATGTAAAATGAATCCAATCCAAATAGGGCTATAGACAGCTGAATGTGCTTGTAGACCCAGAGCAGGGCCAGTTATACTCTTGGACTGTTTGACCTTTGATGGCTATAGCAGCATTGGGATTCAAACTCAGTGTTAAAACATTAGATAGATAGGAGCCCTTAGACACCATTGCTAGAGCAGCAGACAAAGGTACACATGTGATACATATTGTATGTCTACACAGTGTCATTTCTAATGGTTGTTCTCTCGCTGAGGAATAGGGCTGATGTTTGTCTGCAAGTCCTGTGTGTTTAAAATGATGCAGGAATCAGAGCTCACCTCACTTGCCACTGCTGCTGCTGGCCATCCACAGCTGATAAATCATTCTGCTCCTGTCCTCCCTGAACCTCTGTTTGCTTTTTGCAACAGCCAATCAATGGGGACTTACTTCATTTCACTGACCTGTGCATAATGCTAACTGTCTGCGCTGAGTCCCTCTCTCCTACTCTCTCCATCTCTCTCACACAGACAGAAGGGGAGGGTTTTGTGTTGCTTATTGTTCAGCCTGGAAGAATTAATGTGCTGTGAAATTAGCATTTTATCGGACTCCAGATACAGTAATGGAGGCAATTAGAGAGCTGGGGAGAGCCTGGCGCTAGTGCCAAGGTAGAGATGCAACTCCAGACAGAGATGCTCAGTCTGATAACACCTCCACCGCTGCTCTGATAACACAACTGCAGATCCTGTGACACTATAAAACTATCAGATTAGTTTGCAATGGAGAAAGAAGCAGTCCTAAACTGAGTAAAATATTTCCATTATGCAGTTTCGCTAAGAATGAAATGCTATCAGGCTATCTGTCACATGCTAAATGAATGGCAAAAACATTGTTTCTGGAAGCTGTTGCAAGAAAGGAGAGAATATTTAAAAGCCCTCATTTTTAATCTACCCTGTTTCTTGCCTTTCTAGGTTTTTTTTAGGATCCAGCTCAGCTGAACTTTTCTGTGGTCTATTCTTTCTGACGAGCACAGAGCCTGAGCTCTGTTGTGCTTTTCCTCTTATCTCACAGCAACATTAGAAAGTTGATCTGCAGATTAAGAGCCGATGGCGAAAAATATCAATACCATCAGATCCTCTGAAGCAGATATGCTCTCGTTTGTGCTTCAAAAGATTCTTTGTGATAAGAAGATGCCATTACAGTGCCAAGGGTTTAATTTTGTTCTTTCCAATTCAACTTTGCACATATACAGCATTTTCAAGAACACTGAACTGTGAAAGTATTGTACATGCCACATACCCATGCTAGCACAGCATTATTGGACTCTTGAACCTTCATCCACCTTTTTTGCAGGCATAGCTCTGTTGCAACGTATACCTTTAGCTTCTACCTTTAGCCTGTCACAGCCACCTCAAATATTGACACAGTTTTGTGTTACCCTGTATGCATTCCTGGGTGGTTAAGAGTATGCTCTCAGGATTCAGTACTCACTTTCTTTCTGTTTATTGGACCTGGGCATGAGGCTGGTCAGACCAGAGAGGATCTAAATGAAGGAACCAGAGGACTCTTACAAGACACTGCCTTGACTGTGTACAGTTACAAGTAAACAAGTGGAGATTGGCCTGATGATGCCTTTGCTATATCACAGCTTTGAGTGTTGAGTACAGTTCCAGCAGTAAGACCAGTGAGACCAGAAGTGCCTCTGGAGAGATCTGACACTTGCTGACTAGGCCCCTGTCCAGTCCTCTTAGTCTTCTGAATTCTGAGAGTCCATGTGAGAGCTGCACACAGGCTGTACGTTGCACTTAGACAGATGGACTTGGATTAAGATGGTTTTCTGTTTTGTGTAGAAACCAAGCTATGCTGTGAGATCCAGTCTACGGGTTTTAAAGCCCATATTCACAATTAGGCTCCAAAGGACAGTTTTAGGATCAGTTTTTGCTTTTAGTACCACTTGAGACAGATGGGTAGACACAGATCAGAGTCCCTACTACAATTTAGTCCGTAGGCCTAAATGTTTGCACTAATATGCAGTGCTAGATGTGTGGCCTTCAAATTCTCCACCTTCACTGCCATTATTGAATTCTTTATCATAAATGCAACATTTCCTTGCATTGTTTATCATGCTGGGTTGTGTCTTTGGAAGCCAAATGTATGTTTCTCGTTTATATTTCCATGCATTGCTTAGATAACAGTTAAAGCCTAAACTGCTCTTGCTTAGATTTCTCTCGTTGCCCCCATGTAGGCCCTACATGGGCATTCTGATGGCTGGCACTGGGAGATCTAAGGCTTTAATCCCCCTGCCTCTCTCCCCCTCTGCTTTTCTGAGTAAAGACAGCATGACTTCTGCAGCCCTCAGGATCGAGCACAATAAGAACATTATCCTAGCGAGTGCAGCAGGGTGGCAAGACTTACAGATAATGCCCCCTCTGCTCATTTTTAAAACTCCCTTGCATGCAAAGACCAAGAGGGTGGCTGAGGACAGCAACGATGAACTCCAACCAAGAGGAAGTTATACAAGCAAATACCTCACTCCTGCCCTATTTACACACTGCATACCCTGCTCAAAGTTTAAGTACTGAGTTCTCCAGAACACGTGTGCAGATACACTTTTTGATATTCAACTGGAGGCCTCTGCCCAGTAATAGTCTGATTACGGTAGAGCTGTGTTAGCTTGATCGTCTGTCACCATTTAGATGTTTACATTCATTAATAGTGCTAGTCAACGCTTTTTTCCCCACATGTTATTTGGAATACTTTTGACTTGCAGCTGAGAGTTGATGATTGGCTTTGTCCACAGGCAGGGGATTGAAGGTTTTGCAAACATTAAATTCATTTTATCAATGTTTTGCAATCCAAATAGGTACGCTGCCAAAAAGTTTGGGCACATTAAATTGGTTATATAGACTATATATTGTATGAATGTCAGTTGGCTTGTTCATTCGAATAGGCATTATAGATATATGTATAACAATGAACAGATGGATAGATGATGGTTATGGTCATTGCAAATCAATCCAAAGTGTTTCTGACTGATCACCTTTATCTTGTGATGAAGCATTTCTATCCTGACGGCGGTGGCCTCTTCTAAGATGACTCCGCCCCATCACCAGGGCACAAGGGCCCACTGAATGGTTTGATAAGGATGAAAATAATGCAAAATATCATGGCCTTCACTGTACACCTGTGGGAGATTTTGGAGCTAAGTGTTAGACAGTGTTCTCCACCACCACTATCAAAACACCAATTGAGGAAATATCTTTTGGAAGAATGGTGCTCATCCCAGTACAGGTCCAGAGACTTGTAGGCTCTCAGTTGCTCAAAACCTTACTAAAGACACTTCGTTGTTTTTTCTTTTAGTTTGTATGAATGAAATGAGACCTTTTTGGTAACTTGGAGAAGATAACGAGCGCAAGGTTTCAATACTTTTTGTAGGAATTGTAATATTGCAGTATATTTAGCGATGGTGGTCTTAATTTGGTAGTCTTGAGATGGTCAGATTTTGAGTTTTGGAAATGGACTGGTTGTATTTCACCACTGGACTAGTTTGAATGGCCATTGGCCTAATTTTGCATAAAGATCTGGCAACCCTGTGCTAGTGCCATAGACCACAACCAACAAATCCATGTGGAGCAATAAAAAAAAAGAATTAGCCACATTTGGCTACTATGGTTATTATGTACTATGGAAGTATTTGGAGGAAAGATTTTTTTCTTAATTAGTTACAGGTACAATTTATGTAAGAACTTGTCCAGAGCTTTTGAAAAAGTCAGGCCCAATCTGGAGTTTGAGGAATTCTTATACTTGACAGAGTTATGCAGCTATTCCAGCTTGGTTTCAGTGTTTTTTTTCTTTTTCTTTTTTTCGGGCAACCCCCCTGCACACAAGATGAGTGCCAAGATGAACCTATCACCAGTTTACTTTGTATTAGCACACTGCTATGAGGCCAGACATTTTAGGCTTCAGCAGACATTCAGCAGAGGAACGGCTGGTTCTGAGGTCAGCTCTGTCTTAAGGATAAGGCTACACATATTGGTTTGTTTAACAGCAAGGCAAATGGTGTGTTTACCGTATCCTCAGCGGAGGAATCAAGCCAGGGGAAAATCCACCTAAATGACTGTCAGATGTAAAGCAGATGTATTGAAATGAAAGAAGTCATGTTTGGGTGTACTGTGTAATTTTGCTCTACTCTGTCGGAGGACAAAGCAGTTAAGGCAAGAGAGGTGTGAACTAAAGTTTGAATGCTTAATTAAGGTTATAGGTCAAACTAAAATAATGAAGATAAAATTGTATTTATATAGCAATTTTAACATTGGACATTGTCACAAAGCAGCTTTACAGAAATATCTATTATAATAGATATAATGGATATAAATTTTTAATTTATGAATTTATCCTTATTATTGACATTCAGTGAGCACATAAGGGTGTGAAGGTCAGGTGTCCACATACTTTTGGCCATATAGTGTATTAACTGGTTTGTTATAGTACCTGCCATTGATTAGATGACGTAAAAAGCATAAAAATTCATTGTGAACAGTGACAAGCATAACCATGTGCATTGACTGGTTTGTTATAATGCCTGCCATTGTTTCACTTCACTTCACTTCACTTCACTTCACTAAAAAGCATAAATATTCATATGTGAACAGTGGCAAGCGTAAGCACGTCTTTACACTTCTTCCCAACTAGTGCGCCATTAATGCACATTTTGTATGCAAAGCAGTCACGCCCTTATCACTCAATTACCCAAAAGTGCAGCTCTGGCAGTGTAGATAATAATACGAATAAGCCTTGACCAGAGTGGATCTCCTGAGTGTGTGTGTATTAGTGCTAATGACACCCAGCTGAAGTAGTTCCCTCTCTGTCAGGGAGCATCAGTGGCAGAATGATAATGTTCAGTGTAAACCCATCTCCCACAGTACACCAGCCCAGAATGAGCAGGGCCAGGTCAGCATTAATTACACATACTACTGGGAGCAAGAGTGAGGCTACCCGCTTACTTTACCACAAATATTTATTCTGCACCATGACCCCTAATAGACAGAGAGGGAGAGAGAGCAAGAGAGAGAGTGGCTGGACTCTGAGAGAGCTGACAGGTCGGGATACAAGCACGGCAGGGTTAAAAGATTGTTACTTTGATGGTGTTTACACATGTCTTACTCCTTCAACCCCATACAGAGCCCACATTTCTCTCTGAAAATGTTGACCTTTCGCATGTGGCTCTACTGTTATATACTGAACATTTCCTGAACCCTCATGCATTCTCTAAACAATTTAGACAATTTAACATGACAACCAAGCAAATAAAGCACTCAAATAATAATAAGTGAGTATTAGTCACCGGTTTGCAGAGCTGTCAAATACAATCATTGCAATGCATTTTTATATCTGGTCTTTGGAATTTCAGGGATTTCTGAAAAATGTGTGCATAATTTACTCGTTGAGAAGTAAGCAAAGTCATTCAGATAGCTTTGGTGCAAAACACACCATTCTAAAGAAACATCCTGAGTCAGAATTTTTCACAAAGGCACTGATAGGCGGTTCTGAAGCGTTTTATACGCCTCTGAAAGCTACCTCACAAAGGGTATTTGTTTCAGGAAATGGGTATAATTTCATTCTCACTCTCAGGCAAGCCAAACACAATTACCATGACAGGCTACTGTAGCTCTAGCTGTAACATAGCTAATCCAAGCACTGGCCTAGTCTTTCATTTATAATGTACGCTTATTTTTTTAACTATCAAAAATACCATAAAGAAGCACATTTTTTTGCAAAAATTCCCTGAGCCGTATAAATCAAAATGGGACATACGCGTATGAATTGCAATGAATTGACAGCAAGTAAGTAGCGAGTCGGTTCAGAAGTAGAACTGTTCAATGCGGATGGAAATTGGCCGTGTCGAGTGGCAAGAGTCACTGCAAGTCAGTACAAAGTGATTCGAATCACTCACCTTTATCCAATCCAGTAATATAACATTTCTATCCTAATCGAAGTGGTCTCTTCGAGGATAACTCCATCCACATACACAGGGCTTACTGAATGGTTCGATGAGAATGAAAAATATGTTGTGGCCTTCACAGTCACCAGATCTCTACCCAACTGAACCCCTGTGGGAGATATTGGACTGGCATGATAGACAGCGTCTTCACCACCATCGTCAAAACACGGTTAAGGGAATATCTTTCGGAAGACTGGTGTTCATCCCTCCAGTACAGTTTAAGAGACTTGTAGAATAGACTTGTAGACTTGTAGTACCGAATAATCTAGAGCGCATATACAAGGCGACATACAGTACATGTAAAAATGTAATAATCAATTGATAATCACTTCTTTGTTTTATTTTATTTTATTGTATTTAGATTTTTTTATGAGTTAGTTCATTGATTTTATTTATTAATTTCTGTTTTCATTCATTTAATTGCTGAATCGTTGATATATTGTATCCATTACTTGATTATTATTCTGTCAATTGATTTATCAGTTGATTACTGATTAGCACAGATGGACTATATCGTATGCATTAAAACCAGGTATGGTGCATAGTATAGCCATTAAAGAGTTAATTTTCCCATTCCTCTTTTTATAATGCAATATTGCCTACTGTCTCTGTCTGACACACTGCTAGTTGTTCCTCTTCCAACATTGTATCATAATTTAATTCCTTCTTTTGGATATTCTTTAATCTCTTATCTTATTAATCTTAAAAAAAAAGCTGTATTTTTTTGCCTGGGGCGGCAGAAGTGGAATTTGTGTTTAGTGGATTCCAGCTCCCTGATGAGAAGTGCTAAATGAGTTTGGAGGCTGCCTGAATGCTCTATAATTGTGATGAGGCTCCTCACCTCGGAACAATTAGAGATGCAGCAGCTCTGCAGAGACCTGTGGCCGACCGGGAGAGATCTTTAGAGCACAGGGGACCACAGAGATTCTGTGGGGTTTTTTTTTTTCTTATGATGACCACTCGTTTTTTATCACTCATTTTATTCTCCTTCACATTTTCTCCTGCTTGACTGCCCAGCAGCTGTGTAGGTTGGATAACTCAAGGTCAACATTGCATGCTCCACTCTGATCAATCTATTACCCCTGTCAAAGTGTAGGATGAGGGGTTTGTAAGGGCTGCCAACTTCACTTTTTACTTCTCCTTTCAGTACTCTGCAGTTTCATGGACAGATAGTTAAGTCAAAACCGTGCCTTGGGCCTCATTTCATTGAGCATCGATGACCTTACCAAATAACAAACTGGATTCATCAGCACTATTTCATTAAAGAAACACCCTGTAATAAATACCTTATTGCCAATTAATCCATATTCATATAAAAAGGGGGACAAAATATCACGCATTCATGATCATGATGCATAACTTGAGTGTACATAGGATTCCATACAAATAGTATGAACAGACAAGAACAATAAATATGCTGGCCTCGTGATAATGTGTGAGGCAGGGATGAGCCGAGGCATAATGAATGGATGAGTGGCAGATATAAAAGAAGAAAGATGTAAAAGAAGCATATCTGGCCCTATGCCAGAGGCCACACGGGGGATGAGAGAGTAATCGGCCATTCAGAGGGTCAATCTATGAGAATGCAAATATTTATACAAGCCATTAAAACACCTGCTCGTCTCCTGCCCAGTCCATTCAAATTAAGCTGCAAAGCAGTTCATTTCCTAAAGGCAAGACTGGAAAAGGAAACAGGAAGGAGTATTTGTGTGGACGTAGAAAGAAGGAGAGGGGGCAAGGTGAATGTGAGTCACTGGCTTTTTGGCATAACAGTATGGAGTCGTGTAGAAAGGGCTTTTTTTTATATTTTGGATGCAGATCTCTTTTTTTAGGCTTTTATCTCCTCAATGACAAGTCAGAGGAATTTCACACTGTCACAGCCATTTGCAGAAGGACAGAGATGCAAAATAGACACACAAGATGTGTTGAGTCACGATATATGCTGCATAAATATATAACACTGCAAAAAAATATATCTTAGCAAGTGAAAATATCTTGAATATGGGCAAATGTATCTAATATTTCTTATGAGATTATTATAAATCAAGTGTAAGATTATTCGACGTTTTAGAGGCTTTTGCACGTTTAAGTTTTACATTTTTCTTATTCCGTTAGCAGATAATTTTGCTTCTTTCTAGAAATAAATGCTTAACATCCTTAAGATTATCTGTCAATGGAACAAGACTATTTCACACTTCAAATTAGTAAAGAAGATGTCTAGAAATAATCATATATTTGGTTTACTGTAATCTTATTATAGGAAATACCACATAAATTGGACTGGACAAGAGATGTGCATCAAGACTAGGATGTAGTATGAGCATGAGCGGGAGGTTTTTACTTTCAATTAATTCATTCATTAATTAACATGAATTTACGGCACTGTGTGATGCATTTACAGCATCCTTAGTAACTTAGTAACAGGGCCATAGTGGTTCAAATTAGGCTACTAGTATGTTTAAATAGAACCAGCTAAATTTGTTAGTAAATATTATGGGCAAGGAACAGATACAGAAAGTGATACAGATACATATAGTGTTATTGCAATACACCACTGGCCTGTACTGAGATCGGATTGAATAACCTGTATACTCAAAACTCAGTTATAATGGATATCTAAGGGAAGTTGTTAGGACCATCAACTGCTCCAAAAACTCTGTGTTATTTCTTAGTACAGCAACCAACAAATTTCTTTTCTGAGGTAATCACCTATATCGCACATGCGCAGTATAATTTTATGCCGTAATGCTGTAACATTAATTTAATGGACCATTGTATCCTGCATTGTATCATAAGATAATCTTTGCTTCTTCTCATGCATCAATGGTGTCTAACATGTGCAGTATGTTTCTGCATTTTTCAATCATCTGTAATTTGTTTTCTTTCTTATAGACACCCTTGCTTCCCTCTACTCCTGTATAAAGAGATTAGGTAGCACTGCACAGAAATGGCACATTAAAATAAGTGACTACACTGAATTCCCAGAATGCATCTGTTGCTGCGATTGTCATACATGGCTTAGATTTATAAACATTTTTAAAATCACCGGAGACACTCTTTGGTGAAGTGAACCATGTACATATAATGTGACTCCTATATAATAACACACAAAATGATGCCGTGTATCCTGAGTGGCCCAGTTCAGTGAAATGAGAAACGTAATGAAGTGGCCTATTATATGTGTATATGTTTATATGCACTTCTGTGCAGAAGAGACAGTGAGATCAGGCATGCTTATATGCACAAACACACACAAGAGCCATCTAAAGAGAAGTGGAGTACTTCAGTTGCTGTTAGAGTACTGTAGATTTGAAAACAGGTTGCACCATATAAGAGAGTGTTGCTGTGTTGTCTTTCACTAAAGAACGGAAAAACGTAGATGACAGCAATGAAGCGACACTAAATATTTTGGCACTTAACAGGGCAGTGAATCTTGTAGAAACAGAGAGTTAACTACATCTATGCTCTGACTAGAACATGCATCTTTTAGATCAAGCAAGCAGATGCCACGTCTCTGTTAAACACTCAATATTATACTGCTCTGATTAAAGCTCCTGAAGAAATAGGCGCTACGTTACATTCAGTAATTCTTTCAGTGCTTGTCAGTGTACGGTATGTCGTGTCTATCATGTATCTTTTTTATACCACAGCACTGTTGAATTCTCAATTGTAATTGGTCGATACGTTATCGTTTCTATGGTAACAACTAATCCACATGAACTTGGATGGTGGAACTCTACCTAATCTAAACCAGCATTCACTCTAGAGAGCGACAAGTTGCTTGTGTCATTTGTAGTTTGTCTGCTGTGGCAGCAAGCCATGTGTAGCAAGCGCTACTGTCACTTGTAGGTGTGTACCATCTGTCCAGAGTTTTAAGTTCTGATGAGAAAAGGTAGTAACCAGTAGTCTACAGCACACTCTCTACTACAGTATATGATGTACTATTGTTTAAAATGTATTCTAATATTTTAATAAAGTGAAAAAAGTGTGGAAATGTGTTATTTGCTGTATGTTACATTAGTTTTGCAGCACAAAATTAAATGTTACAGAAAGATGTTTGTATGTCAGTAAAGAAAGTAGCATATTATGTAAGAGACCAATTTTCAGACAAAAAAAAAAAAAAAACCATAATGAAGGCTGCTGGGTTTCGCTGCAAAAATAAGAAGCGAGTGTGACAGTCAAAGCCTCCAGAAGAACTGTGGCTGCTTCTGCAAGATGCTCAGTAATTTCCTTATGAAACCGCACTGTGATTACTGAGATTCCTTTTTTTTTTTTAAAGCAAAGGATCATCACACCAATTATTGACTTTGTTTCCTTTATTACTGTTTACTGCTCTTTCTAGTTTTTTGTAATGTAAAAACATTTAATTTCATTATTTTCTGAATGCGCCACAGCATTTCTTTGCACGTGCCTAAGACTTTTGCACAGTACTATATATCTTCTTCTAACTTCCTAATCACATAATGCACTTATTAGTGTAAGAACCTTATTTGTGTTACATGCCAGTCTTTGTATTAGTTATTAGCAGATTAGCAGTGCAAGCTAATTGTACTAGCTACAAACACTCTCCAGAGACACCAGTGAGCTCTGCTACTTCCTTCCAAGCTTTAATGTTCTCCGTTATGTCTCTATACACATTTACTGAGAGCTAGAAACCGGGAAATTCACTTATATAGTCTTCTTGTACGCAAAGGTAAAATCATGATAATGATGAAATGATTGATGTAAAATTCAAACTATCACATGTCTGGGTGTACAAAACCTTTCCAAAAATATCTCCTGGGATTTTTTTTTTTAAATATTAGGCATTATTTGGTTATGTGCCACACCTGATGTGTGCTCATAAATGGAGCAAGCTCATAAATGGAACCAGGATTGATAGAGCAGGGAGAGCTCTACAGTATTTGTTTTATTCTTGCTAATTTCCTGATCAATGATTTGTTCTTAAGACCATTAAAAGCTTAATAATTTACCATTTTGGCCTTGGCCCTTTTTTTTTGCCAAGAGCATGCACCATCATATATTATTTTATTCCTTGCTTCCCTGCCAGTTTAACTAAATTTGTTAATCGATTTACATTACAATTATTTACACAAAAGGTGATGTCTAAGACTTTAACTCACTACATTTCCTCTATCAGTTTTAATTTAATCTTCCACCGAAATATTTTTCTTCTGCTAACTTGTGGGCAGAATTAATCATTTCTTGTAGTGATTTGAGGCATGAAAATGAGTGAGTCAGTGTGGAACCAATCACATTTGATTCACATATCGTCTCATCTCTGTGCGCCGGATCAGGCCGTCCTGAGGTACATACTCTATCAGCGGCTGTCTGATTTTAATTGAAATAAGGACATGCATTTTACGGCAGCTACAGTCTGAGATAGACTTGGAGCAGAAGTGAGAGGTTTGATGTCGTGTCGTATTGTGCTTATGTGTGAGTGCCTAGCGTAACGTCAAGGTTTCAGGCTTTATCAAATTAAATTTAATGTAGACCCTGAAAGGCCGTTATTACATCCTCTTTCTTTTCTGTTAGTGGTTATGTACTACTACATCTCTCTCCCTTTCTCTCCCTCTCTCGAGCATTCTCTCTCTCTCTCTCTCTCTCTCTCTGTCTAACTTACTTGATGTTCATTATATCATCATCTGGCAGCCATATCCCTTTCCTGGCACCCACTGGAGCGTGTGAGAGCAAAAGAGAGAGAGGGTTAGAGCACAGATGCTGCATCCATGAAATGACAGCCATTAACTAATCAACTGCAGTTTATGTAATTGTTGAACATCTTTCGAAGCAAATTGTGTACATGGATTATTAACTGCATAAAAGCAAACATTTCCCCTTCCTTTTTTTCCGTCCTCTTTCTCTCATGCAGAGAGACACAACCACACACGTATGTTTGTGTACTGCGTGGAGTCGTCCTTGGCGGCAGCAGTGATAACTTGAACATAGTCTGGAGCTCAACAAAACATCTTTTATAAATATGATTACTTCATCAGTAGATGTAGGAGTATGTTGAATAGGATAAATTAGTATAGAATTGATGTTTTTTCTGTTTTGGCGTTACTTTGTTTACCATTAGATAAGTGGATTCGTTTTATCTTCCTCTCACTACACAAATGCTGTGAAGACGGAATAGAGCAGAAGGCATGGAGGAATGGGAAAAGGAGTGTGATCAAGCATGTTCAGTAGAGGCTCTCTCTCATTAGAGCTATGTAACATTAATGCCGGTTAATTAATAGTTCTTCCATGCTCACTGCAGGTTTTGAGTCCAGCCATGAACGCTAGTGGATATACTTGTTGAAAAGAGAGTTTTTCTCTTGGAAATATTCGGACAGTCTGATGTCAGAAGATGTTAGATCAGTTCCTGCTTAAAGCCTTTAGTGGTCATCAGGGAGGATTAAGTGTAGCAGTGCAGAGCTCTCTGATTCCCTTCGTGCTGCCTCAACCCATCATCCCTGCTCTCTCAGTGACTCGGGCAGAATATAGACACAGTGATCTATGCACAGCAAATGTACTACATGTACAGCACATCTAATCGTGATTCAAGCTAGGGAACTGCATTTAGCCATACATTAGCATTCACGTGCACACACACACACACACTATCAGACTGGCTCGTGAGAGTCAAATGGCTCCAGTTCATTTAAAGCCGCACACAGGGACCAGTGGGTAATAACTGTTCCTTATGTTGTGCCATGAATCTTATTTATTGAGCATAAAGTGCTTTTTGAAACCACAGTTTACAGCCTCCATTTAAATCTCATCTATTTTATGTGGAGCTGGCACCTGGTATTCCCTCCGGTGATGTTTAAAAAAGCTCCTCAGGATAGCGCAGCCCCATCACTATGAACATATCTTTAGAGCTTCTGAACTCAGCTCATTTGAAGCGAAGACCTTCGGGTCTGCCGCTGGCCTCTTGGTCATCTAATATGAGTTGCCCTTCCCTTTTTGTTGAGCGCCATTTGTCCTCATGAGGATTTTTTGATGAAGCATGGATTGCAGTTGGGAGTGTTGGCTATGCTGACATCAGTGCCATGCAGTCTAAGATGGCAGAAAAAGAGAGTGAGAGCAGTTCTCCCATGCTGCAGATTTATCCACACTGTATGCCAGTTTTGAAGTGCCAGTGCCAACACTCTGTGTGTTTGTGTGTGGTGATAGTGGCACTGATCCTTTCCTACAGAGATGTAGAAGAAAGGTTGGCCTTCTTCTACCTCCCACCTCCATCTCTAGGCCTCTCTACCGCTCCTTCTTTTTCCTGGTGTCTCCTCATGCTGCTTTACATGGCCCGTTGTGACGTGAGGCCATGATTTGTTTCTCTGTTTGGTTTGGGTTTTTTTTCTACACCAGCAGTGCTCTACTGACCTACTTCATCTTAATCCCTTGATGTGACTTTAATAGACTGTATGCAAGGGGAGGGGAAGAAGGGTGTCTCTGAGTGCGAGGGGGAAGAAAGGAGAGATTGAAAGATCGAGACACTGTACAAGGGAGATAAATGAAATGGAAAGGAGAGAGAGGAAACAGAGAGAGAGAGCGACAGAGAGCAAGAGAGAGAGAGAGAGATTTCCTGGTAATGCCTTGGCCAGCAAATGAATTTGATGCCGTTATGTAACCTTCATCCTTTATAATCACATCATCGACTTTGTCAGGCGCTGAAAATAGAGGGATTGTGGAGTGGACTCACTAGAGAGGTGGTTGCAAACGACCAATAACGTTTACATGCCACTTACTTTTTAAAGCAAATATCTTTTAACTTTTAACGCAGTGAACTTGTTTCAATTTATCTCTTGCTCCGAAAAGCTCAATGTGTCAGAAGTTTGTTTTCCCATTACAAACTGGCACCTAGACGTGCACATACGCAGAAGTTTGCAATCTTAAAGGTGGCCAGCTAAATATATAAAAGATAAATCAGACAACATGTTTTTGATGTGGGTGGAGTATGCTCACTCCATCCAGCCCGAGGTAAAACCCCACAAGAAGGGAGAATGTAAGTGGAGGAAGCTAAAGGCAGCCATGATAAAATCTTGCTCATGCAAGCATGATAGGATCTTGACATTTGTTCCTGTTGTGCAGGTAATTAGCTCACAAAATCTTCCAGCACCCCACAGCCCTGATCAGATACAGTCTGTCAGCCCATCTTTCTACACTTCAACCTCAAAAAAGTGTTGTTTCATTTCATAGCCAATGTGCAAGAGTACAACAACAAGAACAACAACAATCACTGTCCAGTTACTTATAGGCTGCACTCAACCTGATGCTGATTTTGAATACCAGAGTGAAAGGTAGGGGCACTGTGAGCATGGAAAATGGGAGACAGTGGGCAGTAGGCCTCAGGGGATCATAGGAAATTAAAATTGTCCAGGAGAACAAAAATTGTTCAGAGCATCCCAGTGCATTAACCTTTCAAGGAGCCCAAAAAATCTTACTAGTTGATGAGTGAAGTGAGGTTAGAAAGATGCATTTTGGGTTCACGGTGTAAAAGTAAAAGGTTGACCTTGGTGATGTTCATTTAATTTAAGCTACAATCTGTCAGATCACCCATGATTTACTGTTACGCTGATCTAAAGGTTTTCTTGCAAGCCAGACTTAGCTGCAGAGTTTTCATCACACAGCATGGGCAAAAAAAGGTGCACTGAAATGCATACACATGGACGTGCGGTTTTGCCAAAATATTAATTTTTGATATACATCAGACAGTTGTGGGTGGAGCATATGAGGTTGAGACTAATATGAGAAAAACCGAGGGCATTGATATCACATCAACATGAGTAGTCTCTCACAGCTAAAGTCTTTAGCCCAAGATCCAATGGCCTGTCTAAATTTATGATATTGATTGCGCTTTAGGAGTGATCATCAATACCCCTTTGGCGCTGAGATCTGTCTCAAATGTGAGTGTAAGCTAACAGATAAAAGCTGATGGCATGGGATAGAATTAATCATGATGTATTTTTCAGACCTGCCCAGACTGAAGGCCTAGAAAATAATTCTTTCCCACATTGTGTCTTATATCTGCTTTCCTTCCCAGCTTCAGGCTGGAACACTGCCAGATAGAGTGCTGATTGGGGGGGGGGGGGGGGGGGGGGGGGGGGGCGAGGCCGGGGCAAAAAAAAAACAAAAAAAAGGGGTGGGGAAGTGGTAAAAATTGCAAAACCCCGTTTTTTATTAGTTGAAAAGTAATTT
>CM075011.1:14432670-14449836 GCA_037576675.1 Pangasius sanitwongsei | reverse complement strand
CCCCCCCCCCCCCCCCCCCCCCCCCCCCCCCCCCCCCCCCCCCCCCCCCCCCCCCCCCCCCCCCCCCCCCCCAGGACGAGAGGAAGAAAAAAGACACTGAATCGGTAGGGTAAGTGAGAAATAGTGCTCAGCCCTGTTGTTTATCCTTGTCACTGAATTTTATGGCACATATATCATGTGTGTGTCACTAACCACACTCCAGAGGAAGCTGTAATTGCGTTAATTTCAGTCAGTTCCATGTGTAGTCCCATTCCGGAGCTATTTAGGCTAAAGTGACATTACCCTTACCACTTACTTATCAACTCAGTTGTCTGAGTGTGTCTTCAGCAATGCCATTAGCTTGTAGGAGCAAACCAGACCTGCAGAGAGAGGCTTTACCCCCCTCAGCCGGCTCAGTTTGAATTAAGTTAGTAAGCCTTCAGTGCCAGGTATTGGCTCAGACAGCCGATGAGGGGAGGGGAACAGTGAAAAAAACGACAAGGAGCAAAAAAAAAAAAAAAATCTGATGTATCGAGTTAGCTCATACTTAGCGGGAGAGCGAAAAGGGAAGCAGTGATGCGTGAAGCTGTATTATCAAATACAGATTTCCTGGCAAGCTCCAGAGACTCGTTCTGCTGCCGGCTTGCGCCAACTGGCAGCCTGCAATCTGGTGAGTGAGACTACCATGATGCTGATGGGCTGTCAAGCTGGTCAGCTGAAGCTCATGGGAGAGGAAAGTCGTTCCAGATGCCGTCATCAGGTTTGCACAGATACACCCTGACGCTTGGTTATGGGCTCCTGGAACATTCTCTAGAAGTGCTGTCTTGTGTCAACATGTTGCATTGATTGTCTTTTTCTTGAGTGTCATTGGGGTCATTCGAAAGAAGCCTTTTAAAAAGCTTTCTCTCTCTCTTTTTCTGTTTATGTTTTTCACCAACCCTCAGCCACCCCTCAAAAAACTTTCTGTGTTTTGTCTCCTGTGCCAAGACCAATAAACAGGTAAAGGACATTGTTAGAGAAAACATGAACGATTCCTATTCCGCTTGTAGGTTTTGCATGCTGTCTCTTGTTTGTAACTCAGAATAAAAACAGATGCATGTGTGACAGCTCCACGCAGGCCCGGAGAGCGAGAGCAGGCTCTGCCGCCTCTGTGGCTCGTCTGGCTGAAAACAACAGCTTGACAAATGCGCGAGGACCAGGTACTCACATCAGATGCTCACGAAGCCATCCCCTGCTTTTCATCAGACGTTTTTCAGTTGTGATGAGCAAGGGGGTTGGCTATATGCTGTTCTCCCTCAGGCAGAAAGCTTCCAGTCCCTTAGGGAAACAGAGTTTTGGGTGCTGAGGTATAGCCAAGGCTAAAGCCCGCTCTGACAGTACCGATTCGAGACGCTCCGCCAGACAGGGTTAGTTCCCTTCCTGCCACTTTACATCCACTGCCTCTCCGTTTAATTAGAATCACTTGTCATGTCCCGTATATCACCTAGGCCTGGCTGTGGCAGCTGTCAGCTAAAGAAATGTGATAGTTATTCATTGGCTCGATAGCCGTGCAACAGCAAGGTCGCAGGACAGAATGCACCTTGAGATAACTGGCCGAATTGTGTGTTAGTGTGTGGCTGGAAAAGGAGTGTGTGTGTGTGTGTGTGCGTGTGTGTTTGTGTGCATGTTGAAGTGAATGTGTAAGGAAGAGGGCAAAAGGCAGAGGAAAAGAGAGTGAACAAAAGAGATATGTAGCTTGACACGTGTGCAGGTGTGGTTTGATTAATGGGAAAGCATTTTCATCCTTTACCTCCATTAGACAAATCTCTTAAGTCTATTTAAACCACAGCACTGTTGAATTTTCAATTCTGATTGGTCAGAAGGTGGTGATTAACCTTCTATTACATCAGCACTGACAGTAGTGCCAGCTGTAATATAAGGTTTACAGGCTTATATTAACGTGCTCTTTCTAATACGTTATCGTTTCTATAGTGACTTACACAGGGATTCGTATGGTGAACACTCCACATAAGCTGATTAAAAGTGGTTGTAATTGTTGATATAGTGGGTTTTCCGTAAGGAGAGGTTTATTTACCATTTTTGTAATGAGTCTCCAGTGTCAGCAATTTGTAACAGTCAGAAATAAAGCTTTAAGTAAACTAAAATTTTTACAGCATGGTGAAGTCATGACAAAGGCTTTGTGGTTTCTCGGCTGAGAGGCTGGTAAGGGAACAGCTGTTTAGGTTGGCAAATTGCTGTGGCATAAGAGGAATAAAACTCTTCAGTAATTGCTTTTATAGGAAAATAATCAACAGCCCTGCACTTCATGTTGGGCTGCATCACACCACCCCTTTGTTGATTATTTTCCTAAAACAACACACCTGTGCTTATTTATATTGCAAGTTTAATCACCAGGTTGAATCATTGAGGACGCATTTGTGTCTAATGAATTTCATGTGTATGATCAGAACCTGTTGCCGGTGTGTTGTCTGAGCCTTAGGTCAGTGTTTTCTTGGGGTTCTAATACACATGCATGTGCAAGTATGCTTTATCAGAACTAGTGCTATTGGAAACCACTAGAAAGAAACCTCTAATAGTTGGTAGTTCAGTAAAATGGCAGCATGCTTCAACTGCGATGCTGCAGTTTTCACTGTCACTTTACCTGAACAAGACTATATTGGATCACCCTCTCACCTTTGTTACAAGCAAAAACTACAAGTCTCCACTAACTGACAAGAAATGTATAACTTCATTCATTCATTCATTCATTCATTCATCTCTTGTAATTACTTTATCCTGGTCAGTGAACTGGCGGATCCAGAGCCTATCCCAGAAACACTGGGCGCAAGGCCAGAACACACCCTGGATGGGACTCCAGAACGCACACACACATTCAAACACTCTTTCACACCTAGGGGCAGCCAATCCACGTACCAGCATGTTTTGGGGAGCTGGGAGCTCAGGTTGGATGTAAAATATGAATGTGGAACAGAGATGCGAGAACAGGTAAGGGGTTAGTCAATACATCATGGATATGTTGAAGGCTGGTTTCTTCTAAAAACATTTCCCAAGCCTATTGAAGGTCAGAAAAGCACTTAGGAAGGAGGCGAGCACAATTTAAAAAAAAAAAAAAAATCACTCTCTGAAACAGAATTGTCTGAACGTTCTGTCTAACTCTTCAGGGACTGGTTGATAGTGATGTAAGAAGGGGATGGGAATTGACAGGAGTTTCAACTTGAATGTGTTTGAAGACATGTTGTCTGAGACATTGGCATTAGCTTCACTACATATAACAAAACTACTTCTTTAGCTCCATTTCTCAGTAGCAAGGTGGGAGCTTAATTTCTTTTTAAATCAAGGAACGTTTAAGGAGATAAAGTCCTTACAACTATAAATAACAATAAATCTCCCACCTTGCTACGGAGATATTTAACAAGCAATATTGATAGTTGGAGTGACGCTAATGACCAGCGTTGCATCTCGTACACATTCGAGTCGAAACCCCTGCCAATTCCCATCCTCTTCTAACATCAATACTGACAATTCCCTGAAGGTGCCATTTTGGGACATTCCTGTTTCAGAGAGTGATTTTTTTTAAGTGTGTCCCCCTCCACCTTTCTTTAATTTTCTGTACTTCAGTGTCTTGAGGAACATGTGTAGAAGAAAGTATAAACCAGCCTTCAACATATCCATGATGTCTTCACTGCCCTGTTCTGTCATCTCTGTTCTGCATTCATATTTTACATCCAGCCTGAGCTCTTGCTTCCAGGCAGACACACACGCACGCACACACACACACACACACACACAGAGCAGCTCACTGCTAGGTGGTGTCATTGCTGCTGATGTTGTCCCGCCGCTTGCATTCCTCAGTTGCATGCTGATCTGTCCATCTCTCCACTGGCCTCTGTAATTCCACCCGGCAGTTCTGTAGCTCTTCCTCTCTTCTCCTGCCACCCCTCCTTTCTCTCAGGCTGCTGATGAAACCCACATACCTTCAGTAAGCACACATATTTTCCTTTGTCTCATTCTCTCACTCCTCACACTCCTCACTTTTTCTCACTTGTTACTTATCTATCTCTCTTTCTTTCCTCTCTACTCCTCTCTCTATTTCTCTCTTTCTGAGCATGGATTGGTTTTGGACAACGTCCCCCTTACTGCATCTCCCCCAGCCACTTTCCTCATATTAGCACCGGAGGCCACATTGAGCAGGCAGATACGCATTGGCTGCCACTGCCTGTGAAAAACGAGCTTTGGAAAGGCAATAAATTGCATCCAATTTAGAGATGAAGGCAGAAATAAATTTCTCTTTTTCGAAGACTGAAGAAAGAGAAGGGAGAAGGGGGGTGGGGAGAAAAACGAGGCCTCCAGATAATTTCATCTCCACCTTTTATTTTTCTTGGCAAAATATTCTTTTGAAAATTTCCCTCCTGTATATATTCATTTAGAATTTGTGCAACAATTTGTGCTTCAGTGTTCAAATAGATTTTTTCAGGTCATGAAAATAATCACTTTTGCCTCGGCTGGCGTTTTGCATCTCAACTCGATAATATGTTTTGACTCAGAGGCAGTATTCAGAAGAGTAAAATTAATCAGACATGATTTGGCATAGACACTGTTTTTTCTTCTTCTTCTTCTTCTTCTTTTTCTTCTTCCTCTGTTATTCTGCATCCTTATTGCATTAAACTAAATGAACTGTCTAAGAGACTTAAGTTCTTCCATTGTAGAGCAGTTGAAGATCCAGCAAATGAGCGCTTGTGTGAGGTAGTTTCGGGAATGATTAAAGGAACTGTCTGCTAATGACCACATGAACATTCCTCTTCCCTTCTAACTGCTTGTTTCTTAAACACTTCCAGAAGCTTCCATTCTCTCACTTCAGCACACAGCTAAATATCTTTTGAAGTCATGAAACAAATCACCGAAACACTTCAAACTGAATTGCTTTGCGTCCTAACAAATATATAAAGTCGATCCTTCTATTCTTCTATTACA
Source organism: Pangasius sanitwongsei (assembly GCA_037576675.1). Classification (NCBI taxonomy): domain Eukaryota; kingdom Metazoa; phylum Chordata; class Actinopteri; order Siluriformes; family Pangasiidae; genus Pangasius; species Pangasius sanitwongsei. The sequence continues at coordinate 14,444,886 of CM075011.1, read as the reverse complement.
GTGAGAATACAAGCCTCACGTTTTCCTAAAGGGCCTAAAGGGAAGCTTAAATTTGAAATCTGGTGTGTTTGTGTACAGGTGGAGAAAGAGTTGTGGGCCGTAGCTTGTATTACCCTTGCTGACAAACAACAGAGGGAATCATGAGGGGGAAGCACTCTGGAGGATTGTAGCTCATATTGCTTTCTCACTCCCCATGTTTCCATTCACTTAAAAGGAAAAAAAAAAATGTTGCAATTCCTTCACTGCGGTTTTTCTGAGTTCTGACATCTCAAATGTGAGGTGTCAAAACCGGTAAAAAAAAAAAGAAAGAAAGAAAGAAAAGGAATAATTACCAGTTTATTTTGTTGGATCTTTAAGAACGGTTTGCTTGATATTGGAATTTAGTTTGAGTCCTACATGTAAATGTAGTATTTCAGTGCTTTGGTTATGAAGCTGCATTATATTCAGTTAAAAGTCATTGCAAGCTCCAGTCTAACTGCCATATGGGTATTGCATTGTGCCATTGCATTTGAGAGCCAAATCTCACTTAAAACTGTGAGATGACTTGTGCATTTCTGTTGCCATATTGAATCCTTCTCTCAGGCTCAAAATGTAACTTGCACTTCTAGAATTAGATAGGTGGCAAAATTATTCTCAAGTCCAAAGCCATCCATCTGGGAGCTCGGGTATTATTATGAGCCGTGCAATAGTATTCTTTTGGGAGGGAGACTGCTATATGAGAATATCAATTATATGAGCTAATTTATTGCACTAATAACTAGACTAAAACACACCCATCACAGGTGCTGTGCAGTGTGTAAAATGAGCTGCGGTATACTGAAAAAAAAAAAAAAACAAAAAACGAACAACATGGTTTATTCTGTTTATGCTGCTTCATTTTTACACTGGGTGTTTGTGTACTCCATCTCAGCTAATGAATAAATCAGCTTTGACTCAGCCTCAAAGAAGATCTTGGCCTCTCTGCTAACCTGTTCAGTCTTCTTCTTCTGCATGGCTGGCTAAAATGGTCAGGAGGTAAGGGTGACTTGAGGGTGCTAGGTGTTAAGGTGATCCTTAGTGCACACGGCCCATGCTGATTGGACATAAGACTCCACTTGTTTTGCCTTCTACCTTAAGACTGATCCTCAATTCTGTCTATGTCTGCTTTCAGCCCTGTAAATTATGTAAGCAGAAAGAGCAGTAAAGAGCTAAATGGGCTGCCTAACATCAGTGGAACTTCCCAAATGATGCATTTTTAACTAAAGTCTGCAGTGCATGTTTGACTAGCCATGGGCACCTCTCTGCATGTGAATGTACACTGCAGCTGTGTAGCAGCTGTACACCGGTATAACTGTCTCTTACTTTGGGCAGTGCTTGGCAAATGGAAGAACACAGAGAGCTGTTCACCCTTTAAAAGTTGTGCTTTTGTTTTTACCTGGCTGTTTGGTCCAGTGGGCAGGAAAGACTTTCTAATAAGAAGTTCTAATTTTAACATAATATCAACTAGGGGTGGGTGATATAAAAAAAAAAAAAAATCATATCACTTGAACACTGTGACAATACTTGAAGGCGTTTTGACGATACACAACATATCATAATTTGTAGGTTTCATAACCACCTGCAAGCAAAACTGCAGTCTAGATTAATAAATTATTTTAAACTGAAAGGATAAGAATAAAAATAAATTATAATCATTTCAATAAATTTGGAAATTTATATATATATATATATATATATATAAATTTTACATAAGTTTAAAGGTTTAGTACTGAATTTTAACATCTGCTCTTTCCAGTTAGTTTGATGATGTCATTAAAAGAATGTTAACATTTGTATCGTGTATTTTAGAAATTGTGTCATGATAATATTTATCATGACACTGATATTATATCATCATATTGCCCAGCCCTAATATCAATTAAATATTATATGAAACTCAAAACGTTTCGCCATTACAAATTGGTTGTGAGAGCCGTTATGTGTAAGGAACCTGGTTGTAATATAAAGTCTCTATTTTAAAGTGGCTACAGATCCAATTCCTTAACGTCCATCCCACCTGCAAAGATATACTGAGGTCACTGTGTACAAAGCCACACTCATATTTAACTGTATAAACCAAGCACTGTACTTGCTTCTCCTGTCTGCCTTGGGCTCAGAGCTGCCACACAGTTAGTGTGTCCTATTCGCTGAAGGGAAATCGATGTTGGCTCTTCATGGAACGCTGATTCTGTCTGACTCCTGTGGAATAATTAAAGAGCCCCTTGCCCTGTCGCCGACATCATGATGACTAATGCACTTCATGGACTGCAGCTCTTACATAAATCAATAGCATTTTTATTTATTAATTTATTTATTTTGCTGTCAGTAAAACCTCGAGTTTTCCTCGCGGCAGTTGTGGGTCAGTGTGTCACTGTGCCATGTCAGCAATGTTGATCCATTCCGACAGGCTCCCTTCCTGCACTAGAAGAAGAAAAACACACACTCCCCTTCCACCACAATGGAAGGAGATACCATATTAGTCACAGAGGGGTGAGGGCATGGCATTCTTGCTTTATTACATCAGATGATTAAATGAATGCTGCAGGGCTGAACATGGCATATAAGGCCATCTGACTTATAATTTACATGTTGGAAAAGAAAAAGAAAAAGAAAAAGACACGACTGAGCAATATGGAAATCTCTTAATTGAACAATATGCAAATCTCAAAATACTACCAGTGAATAACCTAAAGATAACACAGTAATGTGACTACTAAGGGAAGTCTGACATTTCATTCACATCCTTTATACATCATACTGTATATATTCACTTTGAAAAAATGTGTCATTTCCAAAATACAGTGCTGTATTCAAACCAGTATGATACTTTAATTGACAGATACATTGTAATGCGTAAAACATAGAGTCTCACAAACTTTACTGTAAAACAGAAACATTTACCAGACACAACTGTAGTGCATACAGTTTTGCATTCTATTTAAAAATACAGTACAATGTATAAAATAGAAAATAATACAGTCTGAATACTGTGGCTATGAATTATAGTAACTATCTGACAACTCTGCTTCCAGAAATGTACTATAACTGAGGTTTAATATGAAGCTGTATACATCAACAACAATCATACAGAGCCACACACACATACATATTCTATTCAGCCAAGAGAAAAATAAGAATGTGACGGTCTGTGATATCCTTCAGGCCTCGGCAGGCATTAGGTTAGGAAACATTAAATCGATGCCCTGTAATGCGAATTGACTGCCGACTTTGATCATCAGCCTTGGGAGTGCTTTAGCATTGAATGCTGTCAGGCTGACTGACTCAAATATTCACCAGGCAGAGGAAAAGAGGGAGGGGGGGAAAGGAAGAGGACTGCCACATACATTCAGCCGGAGTATTTAAAGAGACATGTTTAGCAAATGAAAAGTCTGAGTGCACGGTTATATTACCATGGGGAGACAATATGAGGGAACAGACATTTTACTTCAATTAATGCACAAAGCACTTTGGTGCTCGTTTGACACAGTGGGTCAACATTGACAGCAATGGGTCATGTTAGTTATCGTGTTCTCTCTACTCGTCAAGCCGCGTGTCTGACCTTACCTGCCCTTCCATTGCTCCAGGCTTTCTAATACCCATATCTATCTCAGCCTAAGCTGATTTTGTCTATTTTCTGCTAGACTAAATTGAGTAAAAAAAAAAAAAAAAGCCAAAAAAAAGTTCCTAAATGATGCTATTAACTTCGAGAAAGGTCAAAAAACCTCTGTATTCTGAAAATGATGCCGTAAATTCCTGTGAAACTCATAGCCTGTTCAGATAGGCTGAATGGGCTAAATAAGGGTTGTGTCTTCAGCTCTCCATTATTTACCCATATACACATATTCACTGTAAAAGTGACCATGTTATGGTATGAGGCCACTCACCCACAACTCCAGCCTCCACACAGATATCTCTCAAGAGATGCCCCACTTACACAGACGTATCAAGGGCAGCTGTTGTTGGGAATGGATTAAGTGTGGAGTTTTCACAGTTAGACACAATTATATACATAGTTGTACACACTGGTAAGGTGCAACCTGATGTTATCAAGACAAGGAAGCATGATGATGAACAGAGCAGAACAGAGCTGCCTTCTAGAGGTTTAGACATAAAGAACCAAAGCACACAGAAGAGAACAAATGAAAAGGCTGACATTAATAAAGGAGGAATAGGAAGTGGTAGAGAAGTACAGAGGAAAAAGGAAGTTTTGTGTACATGGCCTGGGTCTCTTTAGTACCTGAACCCAGACGCTGAACGAACTGAAAAGAGAAGCTGGAAAGGAGCACTGCTGCTAGATGCAGCTCCTAACAAGCTGACTGTTCAAAGGCTTTTCCGTGCTCTGGAGAACATGAAAGATGTGTTTAAAAATTTAAAATCCTGATCTGTTCCAGTGCTATAGAGGGGGAGCAGATTTCCTCGTTGCTGTAATCCCCCTGTTGCTTCCATTGTAAATTAATTAAGATGTTTATGATGGATGCTAGCACCTAATGGAAGGGTGATTAATAATTACTGCACTGTAACGCTACTATTCTTAAGCATTGCGTAAGAGAGTGGGAAGAAGGCATGGTCTGTGATTGTGCCCTGTGTATAACCCCTGTGCTTCAGAACATTAGGGTGCTGCAAAAGCATACTGTTTGGGTTTCAGCATTGTGCAAATCTTACATGTGCCTCCTACAATGTCCACATCCATCCTGCACGTCCCGGTGTTCACATTTCCTGTTGAAGACTTAAATATTCTCCATTGTTTTACTGCCTAAATACCATAACACGATGATGATGAAATGACAGTGGTGCAGCCTCCATGAAGTATTACAGACAGTAATGCTTAAGTGAGTGATAAAACATTAAACAGTGTGGAACTAAAAGAGTCTGCTTTAGCTACTTTTGGGTGCTCCCTGTCAGAGAAGCCCACAGAATAAAATCACTGCTGTACAGCTAGCCTGGATGGCTGAGACGCCATTTAAGCGTGTGGAGAATAGCACATTAGTGAAGGGCTATGTTCATAGGGCTCAACTTGCATAAGCTATTCCTGACATTACTTTGCATAAATATTTATGTAGGCTTATTCTGTGTTATTGTCTTACTCAAGAACTGTGAACTGTGTACTGGTCGGCACTGCACTGGGACTTACTGTGCCCATTGTCTATCCCAGTAGTCATTGTACTGTCTTGTGCTGTCTGCACATGTTTGCACTTGTGCACTTTATGTATAAATTTATGTAGTCCCTGTAGTTCTGTGTTGTTCTGTGTTTGTCCCATGTAGCACCTTGGTCCTGGAGAAACGTTGTTGCCATGTACTAACTGGCTGTATATGGTTGAAATGACAATAAAATCCACTTGACTTGACTTGACTTGAAGTTACCTGTCTTATTCAAGTTGATATATAACATGAGTTAGGTGACTAAGTTATAATGCTTTGTGAGCTGATTTTGGCTGCCTGTGTTTTGACTGTATTCACCCCTGTTTGCTTGGACTGGCCCCAAAATTGAGTTAACACACTTACATCCTGCGTGTGTCATAACACAACCATATGACAGCAGAACACTGTCAGTTTATAACACCTAACAGTATAAAGAGCTTATGTAGGTGTTATGTACCCGTGTGAACACCAAAGTGGTTTTGTTTCATTGTTACGCTTGTGATTTGTTTGCCAATTGTCAGTGGAAATGATACCTATGACTTGTATACTAACTTTATACATAGCTCTTGTTTATACATGGGAAATTTAAAGCATGCATTTAAAACATGAACCATGAGGTTCATTGGAACCTTTACAACAAGCTGTCCCTGACTCGATGTCACTAATGACAGTTTAACCAAGTGGCATACTTGGACAGCATTTGATCCAGGATGTAACAGAGAAACCTGTATATGCTGATTTCCTTTTCTGAGCCAGTTCTCATTGCCTCTGCTGCCTGTCATTCCTGACACATAGCTGATGCAGCATGCACAGAGCTCTAATGTACTTGCCTCTGTCCTCACTCCTGTCTGTCCTAGCCAGGGCTATGTTACATTCCAGAGTCTTCCTGGCTGTTTTTTAGTCAGGGCCCAAACAGGAAACAAAGGCAGAAGCTCCTGAGTGTATGTTAGGTCTGTAAGTCTCTGTTGTTAAACAGTGTGATTTCCTGTGTTTTATTTGCAGATTTTTGATTAGAGACAATTTTGTGAACTCTGGTTGTCCCTGACCGGTCAAGACAGAGAGACAGCTGTCACACCTACTATTCATATGTCTTCACAATAGTTTCACTTTTCTCAGATAACACGGCAGAGGCAGCGTGAACAAGGCGAGTATTGTATCTAATGATAGCTCAATTCATATGACTTAATATAGTGTTCTTTTCTTGATCCAGATATTATACCCACTTGACTTTCCAAGGGTATATTTATAGGTTATCATGCTGATTTTGTTTTAGAAATGACAGGAATTACAGTTTATGCACTGTGAATTGAGAAGTTTTGAGTGAAGGGCAGGAATGAGGAAAGTGAGGAGAAGGAAATACCAGAGAATTAGACAGAAAGCTGCAGAGGCTTGTGTTACTTCAGCATCACCATAAAGGAATTAATAAACACCTTCAATTTTCTATTTATATTACATGCTGTATGCACAACTATGACTTCTGTTAAGATGTTTGCTTAGAGACAGACAGTGTGAAATTTATTTTGTTTTTTTTGTTGTTGTTTTTTTTTACTAAATATCTAATTCTGTAATGCAGATGGTACAAAGCATTACACATTGTCTATCCATGAATAATATTAATAATAATAATGTAGTATTAATTTTCCCTGATATTTATTTATCTGTTTATTTACCATGCTTTCGATTTCGCGCCAGCCTCTGTGATTGATCTCTTGTTGGCATAATTGCGGGATGTAGCTGATTTAAGTGTGTGTGTGTGAACGGGGACATAGAGAGTGGCTCCTCTGATGAACACTGATCACTAATAGAGGTATCTTTGATCTTTTCTGAGCATGCAGAAAGCACGCATAAGCTTCAGCTTTTAATTATGAAAAACATGAAAAATAGATGACGTGCAAAGTGCCAGGCATGATGGCAGTCATGTAGCGCTACTTTCAGCTTCTGCCTCTGCTGTACTGGCAGATATGTTGAGAGACAATTTCCATGTTCAGGTCCAGAGGCTAGACAGCAATTCCGTGTTATTAATTGGATCATCGAAGGACCTGTTATTCCACTCACAAAGCAGTTATTACCTGAGAGAGTTGTTGGGGCAGTTAGCATTATTGGCCGGGGCTTAACACAGGCCAAGTTCATTATCCCAGTTGTACTATTACATTAAAATCCATCTACCGTCCAGTGTGTGGATCTGAAAGCAGCACCTGTGCTCTAGGTCTTGGCAGCTATCTCTGTGGGCAGTGCGAGCTCTCTAGACTTCTGCACTTTTCTTTACCCACACTCTGGCTTTCACTACCCGAGACAGAGTGTCCGACAGGGATTATGAGGGATGTTTAATTCATCTGTGCTCAACCTGCTTGCTTAACATTCTGTCTGCTCTGCCACACTGAGGTGTCTGAGGAAGAGAGAGGAGCGGATAAAAGTAAAAGAGAATTAGATAAACAGTTCAAATGAGGTGATGTAGGAGGAAGAGATGGTGGTAGACTTGCATTTTAAGATGTGGTTTGCTTTGGAAAGCACCCTAGCCCACTCCTTCTTTCAGGATGTGAGATGCTATAGATTTCACATAAATGGTCTAGGAAAGAGGGGGGGGGGGGGGGGGGAACGATATGTGGTGGCTCTGCAGTCATCCATGGGACTGCATTCAGATTTTGCAGTTAGACGCTCTTTCCTATAAGATGTTTACAGCTGTGACATTTTGAGATGAATAAAGAAAAAAGTCATGGGTGGAATTTCTCACCATTTTCTTTATGAGTCATAAAGGCCAGGCTGAGAATCAGCGTCCAGCATTCAGTAAACACTCAATAGCCATGCATCTCTGTTTTTGCATGTTCTGAGGAAGCACTTAAACCATGTGGTGTATTACTGTGGTTTTCTGCAGTACAGTTTTGCTGACAAACATCGTTGGCACCCTTGACCGCAAATGAGTGAAATCTAGAGGGGGGGGTGAGGGGTTGTATCTTCTCACAGGTGCTAAACAGTAAGATCTCTGTGGCCTTTGCTGAAATTTCCAGTCACTAATACAAGATGGGGTAAGTGACATTTACATGAATGTCTAAATAATTTACATGAACCTACATGACAGAGGAGTAAATATCTTTTTTCTTTACTCAAATCTTTTACAATGATGAGAACATTCAGTGGACCTCAATTTAACTTGGCTAGAAAAAGACTGAAATAATCAATTCCTTAGTAAACACAATGTGTCTGTTTATACTCTATTATGGCATTGTTTGTTAATGTGAGGTTTGGAGAGAATAAAGTAAAAAAAAATATTTTCTCCATTAAACTGTGTGCTACATAAAGTTGACACTTTTTTTTTTTTTTAGAGTTGGAAACTGTTGAAATGATCTATTCTATATGTTTGGCTGTACTGTATGATTTACACCAAAGGAAGTGAGTTATATTATAAACAGACAAATAAATTTGGTAACACTTTCTGTGTAGCCATACCCATAATTACCTATTAATACATTCATAACATGATTAATACCTCCATAAATCATTATATACAATATTAAATTATTTATGAAAATGCATTAAACTTTATATCCATTATGGCAATGTCTATTATGGATTATGTGTTGTGTTAAAGACATATTACATTGCCAATGCCAGTGAAACTCATGGCCAGATGTAAGTACGTGAGGAGGTGCAGCACAAAACGTGACTGGACGCGGAATCAAAATGCACTTGTAATGCGTTTGACATTAACGCTGAATTTACTAATGCTGTAGCTCATCACGCAAGGTACATTTCGGACCGCCTATTATCATAGCACAAATTGTGTTTTAAAAGTCACTGTAAAATGGTGGAAACAGCCATCAGAAAGCTACAGAATGAGCTGCTTTGTATAAAAGGGATGTAATTAACCTTATATAACATTTAGAAAATTTGCAGTGTCAAAAAAAATCCTGTTTGAGTTGTTGAGTTTGTTTGTGATGTCGGCTGTGTGCTATGACCAAGGTTGAGAGCTCTGCATGACAAAAGCATTCCAATGGACAAACTATATTAAAGAACATAGTTTGCCTAAATAGTTTTTTAAACCAAGATTGAAATGAAATGAAAATGAAAAAACAAATGAAATGAAAAAAAAAAAATTAACTTGTGCCATTAGTTAAAAAATGTCCCAGATCTATGGGGGAAACTTCCCACCTGGTAACACTGCTTATAAACTGGTGATAATTTATTCCTGCTTTTGGGCGTTGAACAAAATATCATGAAAAAGTGGCCACCGCTGATTGGTCAGAGTTTAGTACATTAAATGGAATATGTAATTAGGTGCACTTCCCAATTCTCTTCATGCTGAGTTCCCACTTTTTCCTGCTACCTCAAATACATATGTACGAGAGAGAGAAGCACACTTTCCAAAATGAGTATTTAGGCTCAAGGCCAATTCAAACCGGCTGCATTTCGGAAGTGTTTTTTCCAATGCGTGTGAGACACGTCACATGAAGCGGCTACGCTTCCATTTTAACAAGGAGTTTAATCCACACATGCTACATCAGAGACGCCCAGAAATCAACTGAAGTCACACAATCCCTTTCTATACGCTGTTAACTTTATTTAAAATCATAATCTACAACGATCGTTCAACCTGTAGATTTATAGAAGAGTGTTTGTATGGTGGTAATCCTCTTGGATAACCATAAAAAGGCTGTTTATTCAGTGGCCTACTGTATCATGTCATGTTGTTTTTCTTGAGCTGTGTTGTAATTACAGCTGGCCCAACTTCCGCTGTCCCCGTCCACTGTGTTTCATTAACACGGGCGTACATTTGGGCATTAGTTTTGTTGATCACAGAATGTGTTTGTTGTGGCTTGAATGAATGGTTGTGAAACGTCAGCCCTGCGACACAACTGCAGCGCATATGTGACGTGCCTGGTGTAAATACACTTGAGAATGTGTGCAAACAGCTTAGTACTGGCCCTCTCAAATTTAATCTCCAACAAATAATAAACATCCCTTTTTCGCAGTTTAAAGAAGGTTCATGAGAAGAGGAACTAGAAGAAATAAAAATGAACACATTGTAACACATTGAATAAGCCAGTATTTTCATAAATGCAGCCACATTAATTATTCTCTCATAATGATTTAGTAGTATGTCAGTGAAGAGTGCTCAGCAATACCAGAGGGTGGTCTGATGTATCTTTATTTGTAGTGAGGCCATAGTAGGTTCAGGTTTCATGTGGAGCTCAGCATGGGTCAGAAGAAGATTAAGGGGGAATGGGAACATAAAAGTGTGTGAGAACGCAGTGTCTGAGAGGGGCAGAGAAAGATAGCTTATGTGCTGTAGTCTCAGGGGTTCCAAGTCTCAGCAAAATCTCCATCCCATCTACATCTCAAAACAGAAAGGCGGGAAACTAGCCCAAAATGTTCGGGCATTTACGGCACTGGAAAAGGGAGGCAAATTTTTACTTCTTCTTCTCTGATTGTGAGGTGCACAAATTTTTGAATCTCTGCAATACACATTTTTACCGTTGCCCAGCATAGACGTCATTAACTCCATAATCCCCCTTTCTCTCTCAAAATCTTTACAATATAACTTAACAGAAATGGTTCTGTATATTGTAGATAGAATGTCTGAACTTACATGTTCCCTTTGTTTGCCGTAGCCTATGTTTGCAGACAGTAGATTAGATTAAATTCTTATTTCTTGCTTTAAAACAAGATCCAGCCACAGGCTATTTTTAAACCAGACCCCACCCCCCACCCTCCCACCCCCCAAAAAAATAAAAAATAAATAAAAAATCCACCTACAGATTTGCTTTTTACACCCAAAACTAGCTCAATTTGCTGTAAAAACCATGATCCTACATAATCTGGTCAGTAAATTGACTCACTTTTTCAAATACTTATCACTTTGTGTGGAAATAAATGTGAATTTTCCGCATCTCTCTGCTATCTAGTGGCTCTGTTCACACTCTGCTGCCTTGAACCACTCCTGAGCCTGGGCGGGTGGTCTTGCCGTGTGTTGAGGGACTGCTTCTCTGTAATCATCGTTTGTTTAAGCACTCGGCTGAATGGGTTTGTGTTGTGCTGCATCTTCAGCATAACAATAACGCTTATCGGCTGTGTTCCCTGCAGAACAATTAAAATTCCATCAGAGTCTCCGATCTGCCTGCCAGCCATACCTGCTGTTCGGGTGCCCTTTCTGGGCTCATGTCAATCCCTATGGCTGCCATGTATTATTCACGAGCCTCAAGACAGTGTTCAGGACTCACCTGGAGCCTCCCAACCCCAATAAAGGAGCATGACAGTGGGGTAGATGCTGCTTTGTCCATGGCCTATGAATCACAGTTTCACCTTACAATGCTCTGACTTGCTATGACTTCAACACTGGATTATTACGTCAGAGACATTTGTTTTCTATCCCTTTTTTTATAGCCTGTGCCAAAACCTGGTGTCTGGTTTTCATCTTGTTCTCCTTTTTTTAATCTGTCTTGACACTAAAGCAGCATAATTTCCATGTCCTCTAAAACTAATTTGGATGTAAATCTGCTATTTGCAGAGAACTGTGCGGCAGTGTGGTTAGAGGGAACCTGTGGATCCAGCAGAGTTGGGTTGCTTTTAGTTAAAACCAATTAGAAATGACCAGAAATAACAGCGCCTGGAGATGAAGAAGTCATTTTTCTCTTTAACCTCCCCGGAGAGACAGAGACCTCTCCATGGAGTTACTTAAGTGTTTTAGAATATTAGGGAGTGGCAGATGATGAGAATCATTATGCTTTTTTAATCATTGCATTTTTGCATTTGGAAGTTTATGAAAGTATAATAAGGCTAAGTGTGTCAGGAAGAATGTTGGCATGACTTTGACAGAACTTGAGAAAATATATACTCTTTGCTCTGATTCTATGTTTATACAATTGAAATCTTTATTGTTCACTTTCTATGCTTATATCAAATTTATACAAATAACAGGTTTATAGTATAAATGTGCTGTATATGTATTGCTATTATCTTTATAAAAGCTATGTAGTATGTATATGTACAAAGTGTAGACTTTCAGCTTTATTTTAAGAGGTTCCACAAAAATATGGCATTTACCATTTAGGAATTACAGCCATT
>CM075011.1:14373255-14422589 GCA_037576675.1 Pangasius sanitwongsei | reverse complement strand
CTGTTCTGTAGAAACACTGTGATAGAGGGTTGGAGGCTGTGCTGTTCTGTAGAAACACTGTGATAGAGGGTTGGAGACTGTGCTGTTCTGTAGAAACACTGTGATAGAGGGTTGGAGACTGTGCTGTTCTGTAGAAACACTGTGATGGAGATTTGGAGACTGTGCTGTTCTGTAGAAACATTGTGTTAGATATGAAAACACTGTGACCTCTGAGATGGTAATTATCTTTTAGATGAATGTTTTGTTACTGTTTATGGTTGGCAGGTTACCTTGCTAGCAACCGGCTATGTTGTAAACTGTTTTTGAATTTATCACTGTAGTAAATGTATGTATTCAAGTTACTCTCTGGAGCTGAGATTATTTAAGGTAGAGGGGAATGTAAGACTATGAGGATTTACACTTCCTGTCTTGCAGTACACACACTCTGGAGACATAATATATTGTATAGTTGATATACTTGTGTACACCTGTAAAGCCCAGGGCAAGTACTTGATTCAGAATGCAGCACCACAAGCATTGTTTGAAATTATGCTGTCTTGGTATGTCAGAAAAAAAGGATATGTGGAACTCTCTGGTGAAAGCTGTGCAACATAGGCACTAATCTTGAGAAACTGTGTAGCTGAAGCTCAGGATAGTCAGCAGAGATGTACAGGAAATCGGTAGGAAAAGGCTGATTATGAGATGTGGTGCTGCTATTATACAGCACGTGTCACTTTGCAGCACATTATAACCAGCAATATCTTTTTCACTTTCATCAAGACAGATATAAGACAAAGTGTTTCGCTTATGTTTGTCAGGATGATGACAGCATGTAGGGTTTTTTTTTCCCTCTGAAGCATTGTAGCAGTCATCTTAGTGTACATTAAATGAAGCCAAAATGGTTGTGATCTTCTGGAGAAAGGGTTGTTTAAAATCAGCAGAACATCTCGAAAGTGTGCTCTTTGCTGAAGCAATTTCATTCTCAGCATGCCACAGAAACGTGAGGTTTTCTTCCTCAAATAACAAGAGACGCTCGGAGGGAAGAAAAAGCACTTCACTCTATTTGACAGCCTCCAATTTTAACAATAAATTATGTTTCATCTTTGTCTATTTGTTTGTTTCATGGAAAGATTTTTTTCTTTTTGGATGCTTTGCTTTAATCCATAATAGCCATTTTTTTTATCTGAAATAGGTCAGTATAATCACAACGGAGAAGGATGGGCCGCCACAGCAAAAAGGAAATCAATAGAGATATCTATTTGTCGTAAAGCAGGACGGCTTGATTTTTATCCTTTTCTTCTCTTTCCTCTCTCCACTTTTTCTTCCATCTACACAATATGACAGGCCCTCATTTTTCAGCACAAGCATTTTTTATGTTATTTTTTTTTATTTACTGGCAATTTTGTGAAATCTCAAATAGGCCTTTGTGAATGAACTTTGTTTGCATAAGTTGTTCAAAATGAAGCCAGTCTTTTTGTACCTGCTGCTCATGGTTAGAGGGGTTGAAAGAGGCTGGGCATTGATGGAAGGCACCGCGGCAGCTTTGTTGTTGTGCAGGAAAAGGCTGAGGGCTGGATGTGTCTGCTGATGCAGTAAGAGTTCCTCGACTAAATGTACTGGACTGCCTTGGTTCTTTGTAACCACTTAATCTGAATCCTCCCTCAGCGGCATTGTGTGAGACTTCAGCTTTGTCAGCTTTTCTACTGTCTGTCCATCCCTTTGTGTGTCTTTTTAACCTGAAAGGCCTTGTTGTGCAGCTCTGTCGGACCAGCCAAACACCAATGAAAGATACACATCACACAAACAGAAGCTGCATGAGCACTTGCTAAAATAAGGCATCCCATCTGCTTGGATAGCTGACAAAGTGTGGATATGTGTGGGCAATCTGTAGCCATAGCTGGGAAGATGAGGTGTGTATGTCACACTCCAGCATTGTGGTGGCTCTGTGTGTGGTAGAGTCGGTGGCCTTGGAGCAAGTTATCACAGCTTATCACTTATTTGTCCAGCAGCCCACAAGCTCACGATGAGCAGGACAGAAGCAAAGGTCATAAGGCTCCAACTGAAATAATCGTCCCTGACTTGCCCTGCTTACGTTTAAGATGCCACTGTTGAAACATCCTTGTGTCATTAGAGAGCTCCTGCTGCACATGTCTAAGTGTGTGTGCATAAACCGTCTCCAGTGTTTTCTATATGAAGCTGTACTGCTGACCTATGGTACTGTAGCTAAATATTGCCAGAACAACACCTAATTACACACTGTTTCTTAGTGCTTTACTTCGTCTCTGTTGTAATGAGGACAAAAAAGCAAAACATATATGAACTCCCATACAAATCTCTTCCTTGTATTAGTAGTTATACAGATCAATAGGCTTGATTTTTATGCCTAACTTGCATTCAAGGTAACCATCTGTAAGCATCCTGGGGTTTTCAATGCTGGACTGTAATTCTCCATCAAAAACATGATTTTAATATTTGATTTAAAACAGCAGTGAGTATAAAAGTACTGCTGTGATTATGTGCTGCTGAAATAATGAGACCCATAATTATCATGCAAAAATGCAATACTGTAGAAGAAACTAAGAAACTATGCAGATGTCTACATTTAAGTGATAATTATACCGTGTGAACAAAAGACAATTTAAGCCTTCTCAACGTGTGTGTGTGTGTGTGTGTGTGTGTGTGCATTTGAGGGGAGGTAAATTAATTTTTGTAAAACAACAATAGGGATGAATGTGCACTAAGGTGAAGCAAGTTAACCCAATGTACAGTGAGAGTGTATCTGTAATACAGGCATGCAGATCTTTATACCTAATTATGATTGACTTCCATCATTAAAGGCTGAGAGACAGAGAAAGACATTGTGTGTGTGTGTGTGAGAGAGAGAGAGAGAGAGAGAGAGAGAGAACAGAGTGCACTGCTATGTCTATATGTCTATCTCTCTCTTTTCCCCTATTTTCGCTCTTCCTCTGTCTCTCACTCCACTTCCTCCAGCCCGTATGCATTAATGTGCAGGCTGTTGTCTTTGCCCACTCCACCTGTGCAGTGCTTACACCTCTGTAGGGCAGGCACGGTGCTGATTAAGTGGCAGCCTCCCTAATGATATGCTGAGCTTGCTGCAAATATCAAGATCATTTCTCACTACATGGTCATTAAAGAGCTCACCTCAATAATTTCTGCTTGCATAATTCACACAACTTTCAAAGTGTCATGGGGTGGCTAAGATAAGAAGCAATTCTATATAATTAAAGAGGCACCACATGTCAGACAGCTAATAAAATGATATATGACCAATAATAAACAAACAAATAAATAAATAAATAAACAATAGAAAGTGTCTTCTAGTTAGCATTGCATTTCTTTTGCATAGCAAATTTGAATGGCTAAGGTGACTATCTGTATATACTTTTTTTTTTTTTTGTCTTATAGGCTAATCTAGTGTGCATTCTTTCATTATACATACATACTGTATATATATGTTGTGATTTAATGAGGTTTTTTCTCTCTCTCATAAGTGGCCAGTGGTTTTTCAGTTTTTGCTGGATTACTGAATCATGTCTGCACACACACACACACACACACACACTTACACACAAGACACCCAGCTATTTTATCCTTTAATCCTGTACCTTGGGTTCAAATAACCTTTTCTCACCTAATCTACTGAAATAAAATGACAGACGTAAAAACATTTTTGTTTGCTTGTAGAGCTGTATTAGGTGTTTTAATTAAATTTCTTTCTGTGTAGTATGATGGAACAACTTTATGGACATTACAGAGTTCTACTGTTTTCTTTTGCGTTTGTTATTCAGTAGTTCTGAAATCATGGCCATATTTTGAGAACATCCGTATTTGTTAATTATAATAGGAAAATCGAATAGAGGTCACAGTGTGAGAATAATACATTACAACAGGGTAACAATTCCTGACTAAAACAAAAAGTGATGATTGGTTTTTAGCCACTGTGTACAAATTGGCACTAATGAAAATAACTGAACAGTAATATAAGTGACCAAGTACTAAGAGAAAACCTGTAACACTATGTATGTATGAATGTGGGGAAAAAAAAGCAGTGCGACAGCACAATGGTGCTGATTGTTAATGTCTTTAATAACCCTCTAGAATGATTATTAATTTTTCTCCATCAAATGCTAATCCAACCACTACAATACTTTTATAGATTTAACCATTTTTTTTAACCTGTATTCTGAATCTCACAGCTCAATGCTCTCAACATGTGGCTGTGCATGAAATTCATGATTGCCAGATAATAGCTAATCTGGCACACGTACTTGCAGTCAGTCACACTTCTTGGCCATTGAATATGCCTTAGGTGACGTTTTTCCTTACATAATGATCCCAACCCATTAGAAACACTCCCTAATTATTTCTGTGGTTAATCTAATGCATAAAGCCTTCGGTCCAGCTTTTATAGTCCAAACCAATGGTCTCCTAGTCTCCATAGCGAGATTTCCAGGAAGAGGCCACATGACTCATGTAAATGACCATCTGTAGACCATTCCTGTAGCTCTTCAGCAAATACATGAGGATATTTTGGTAATTATTTCAAAAAAACTTTTGCATAACTTTTAAAGGTGGGATTCCCGTGACCTTTATTCAATCCATTGACTATGTCTTGCTCTGAAAAGCTCATAGTGTTGAGGTGTTTACAAATAAGCTAAGTGTACAATCAGTATAAGACGCTCTGTGGGCTGTGGGCGGAACGTCTGAGGCTGAGACTACATCTGCCCAAACACCATGGAGAAAAAATGCTGGTTATGTTTGTGGCATTTCAAGATTTTTGCCATTTCAGTTTTTTTTTTACTTTTCATTTATGGTAAGTAGATGTAATTTTTGGATTATTAATGTTTCTAGAAAACATTAGGCCTTCTCTGGGGTTGTAGTAAAGGACACATGAAAGTATCACTACAACCTTTTTTCCACTAAATCAATTGACCATGTTGTCCATATTGAACGATTTATAGTCAGGTGTGGAGCCGAGATATGTCATGGCCACAGCCGTGCCGCACGTGGCCAGGCCGAGGAAACTTAAAGGTGCTGTGAAAGACTAAAAGTGGGCCAGATGCAGAGGCCTCTGTGCGACCTACCTTGCTCAAAGGTTTTTAGGGTGAGAGAGTTGTGACAGGCCTTCCTCCTCGGTGGAGAACATTACTAATGTGTGCAGGGTGTGTGAAGTAGCAGAGCTGTGATGAATCGCTCACACACACCCATGGCATCCTCATAAGTCAACAGTAAAGGAGAGGGTAGATACAAGGTACCGCCGAAAAAGGGAAAAAAGCGAACATGGTAACCTAGGGTTTAACAGTAAGGCTGAAGGAGAAAGCAGAATAGCCTGAAGATCTCCCTCAATCTTCAGAGGAAAGCCTGTCCCTCTGGTGGGCTCCTGTCTTAATAGACAGGGTGTTTTAAAAAGAAAGTTATTTTCACTCCAAGACAATGGTGATTTTAATAAATGAGTGTAATATGGGCTATGGGAGGTGGGAGGCCTCTACGGTCCATTCCTCTCCATTAGAAAGAAAAAAAAGACCTGTGATTTAAAATAAATTAGTCTTAGCAGACAAAGGCAAGTCGTGGCATGTAACAAATTATCATATTTTTTAAAACGTTTTTCACTGCATAGCTAGGAGAATTAAATCCATTAGTTCTTTACTGATTTCATTAACATTTCATTTGAATGCCATGTTGTTGCATATGGTGTGTTTTTGTATATTTTTTTTTATGTCTTCTCCGGTAAGAAATAGAAATTACACTAGTTAAGTTTACCTGTTTCTCTCCTTCTCTCTTTCAGACAGACCTATTGTTGAATGGATCTGAAGGGGTGTGTGTGGGGGTGTGGGGGGGGGGGGGGTGTGGGTATGATTTTGTATCTTGGAACGAATCAAAGGAATAGAAATAGAAATATCTGACAGGTCTGACCTTGTGGGGACACTTGGCTGGCCCCCATGAGGAAAACCTGCCTTTTTTTTTTCTTTCTTTTTTTTAAACAAAAACTGTGTTTGTTTAAAAATAAAAAGAGCCAAAAAGTTTCCTTATGGTTACTGAGATTAAGGTTAAGGTTAGAATTACATTAGGGTTAGGTATAGCATTAATTAGCTGCATTAATAATTATGTCAATGGAAGGTCCTCACAAGGACTGTAAGACAAACCTTGTGTGTGTGTGTGTGTCTGTGCACATGTAGCTGAATGTGTGTGTGTGTGTGTGTGTTTTATTGACGTGAGGTCATCCATCACATACTCCAGGGGGTCTCCCTGGTATGCTTCTCAATAATGAACTTCATTCGTTAAGTTCTCTCCTCAAAGGCCATGCTCACCCACTGCCCTTTTCAGCCGCCGCAACTCGCTGCAGCTGCAACAGCGTGGTATAAAAAAAAAAAAAAACAATAATCATGCTTTTCCTTGTGACAGTCACACTCATGAAGGATAAGCAGCACCATTACCAATCCCTCATGCCTAGTTATGGCCATAATTATCACACCCAAAATCTCCTGCCCTACTTCATGCGGGAGAGGAAGAAGCGAAGGCGCTTCTCTAATCACCCCACTCCCTTATCCAGTTCTCTGCTACATGGAGAGAGGGATGGGTTATCTTTTTTGGGGGGGGGGGGGGGGGGAATGACTGGAAGTGAGGGATCATTAGAATGGAAGAGGATGCTGTGCTTCCTTACCTAGCCAGCCTCAGTCGCTACCACATGCTGCTGTGTGTCTGTAGCACCAGCCGCCTCTTCCTCTCCTCTCCACACTGTCTCTGTCTCTGTGTGAAAGCCTGTTCTCGTCCTCCACCACTGCAAGCAAAATCTTGGCATGCCTTGGAGTGCAGCGAGTTAATATTAAATGAATAGTACCACCCTCTTAAACCTATTTACAAAGAGAGAGAGAGAGAGAGAGAGAGCTGTGTAGGGTTACAAATGAAACTGTTTTCAGTGAAATACCTTATAGGTTATTGGTAGAGGAATTTGTTTGCCTTTAGGTGATTACAGTGAAAGCGATCTATCTTTCTCTGTAACAGCTTTGTAAACATATTTGTTTGTCTTTTTATCAGAAAAATCAGATTGCACAAATACAGAAGAATTGGCTTGTCCTTTCATACTAATAAAACTAACAGAGCAATGACCGCAGAAACAGTTTCCAAATAGCTGCTTGGGGCAATATGGAAATTTCAATTAGAGCAAGCAAAAGAGGGCTTATCAAAATCGTCCCTGCCAAATGTCTCCAAATTATTAATACCTGGAAGGGTCTATATTTAATTTGGTGCAAATATGCTCTCTTGTGCAGAAGAGGATCTGAGCTTGTTTAAGCAACACATCAAAGCTAGTTTGAAATGGTCTCCTACTCACTATTCCCTATACTGGCATTCAGAGTAGTATGCGTAACTATTATAGGGAACAGGATTAGTGATTAAATAAGTGATTTCATACGCTATGTTACACAGGTTTGCTCATTACTGCAACACTACTCACTAACTCATTATCCACACAATTATTTTCTTGGGACATTAAAGTAGCCAAGTTAACTATAAATCTGCTCCTTACATTTCTGAGGAGAAGTCTGAATGGGTATTGCCTTCTGAGCTCGCTGTATTTCTTAGTGAGCACAAATCACACCGATCAATGCAGTGCATCATGGGTATTTCATGGCTGCCAGGTTACATTGTTAGTACACTGCCTATCTTGGTGCATTATGGGATTAAATGAGCGCACTGGATATTCTCCACTATGTTTACAGACACTAGTACAAAAAGGCAGGCTCCAAAACTAGTGCACTACTTAGTGAATAAGAGATTCTCTTTCAGGTTAGTGTGTTTCAACTGACACTCTGTTCAAATGCTGTTAATCAAGCGCATTTCTCTACTTAACGAATATACTTTAACGTAAGTAAAGATGGATGAATGGGAATGGCACGCATTTTTATGCTATGAGCTACAAGGCACATGACTGCCCCTTTGTACAGAACCTGTATAAGTCTTATCTTTCATTAGATATTTCCAGTGCAACCTCAGTAACATAGCTATTGAGTCATTAGTGTAGGAAGACTTGGATGTACACAGCTGATGTAGCAGTCATTAGATCCGTTTATTTGACCTTTAACTGAAAGTTGTCTAGTTCCTGCTGGTTGTATTCAGACCAGATATCAGTATGACAAGTTTGTATGAAAATAGTATGAATAATACAGTATGTCCTTGGAATTTATGCACATCACACTCCGGCTCTTTTCTCTGTTTCTGCATCTTCTCCCGCATCCTTTTTCTTTGAATGTTATTGTAATGGTTTGCTTTTCCTCTAAGAAAAGAAACCCAATAGTCTTGTCTATTTATCCTGAAAATAGATATTCCCCGTGTTGTCTGAGTGATTTATTGAAGTCCTCCTCACAGGTGGAAGCTACAGGAAATTGCCTGGAATAGCTTTAAATTGGTTTATAATGTCTCACATGGGTTTGTGATTTCGTGGTTTTTATATTGTGGGCTTATATTTATATTAAATATGTGTACTGTTGACTTTTGATGTATTTATGTATGTGTTCATTTAAAAACCATATGAAGATGCTATAGTGTTAAACTGGCTGTTGTGTGCCTTTAGTCCAAAATGCATAAACCCACTATAAAATACGTTGTTTCGCTCATAGGTTTTGTACATTTTTCACCGGATGTCCTTTTCTCTACGAGTCCCCGCTCAGAAATAACTTGCTTTAAGTCGGGCATTGAGTGATTGGTATGGAGCAGTGTGTAAAAATGTCTGTTTTGTTTGCAGTGTATGTGAAGTGCATCACACTTATCATATTGAAGTAGACCATTAAGTGTGTAGAGTGCATTAACAATACGAGGTTCTTTAAAATCCATTTCATCCTCAATTTCTCTCTCTCTTATTCTTTCTCAATCTGTCTTGGTTTGTGCATCTTTCCCTCTCTCTCTCTCTCTCTCTCTCTCTCTCTCTGGAGCCATGGTACAGTGCTCAGGAGAGACTGGAAGATCAGCTGCTGTGTGTTGAGGCCGTGTTTAGGATGGCTACTGACAGACTGCTAATGAGACCATTATCGGCTGCGGTCCTCTCCTCTCTCCTCCGGGGCACCGGTGGCTGCTCCTCATCTCCTCTCAATTGAATTCCATCCCACAGGGCTTGTTTACAATAAATACATTGGCTCAAATTAATCAGAACAGGAACGGCAGACACTTTACTCGGGCCGGCATTTATCCACAGAGACAGAGGAGTCAGGGAGAAGGCAGACCACCTCTTGCTCCCTCTTAGCTGTGGTCAGATGGAGCTGATGAAGCGTCCTTGGGGGAAAAAAAAGCTGGCTGACAATGAATACACACTACCAGTATTAATAAATTTGTCTGCATGGATTTTCTTTATTATATTATGGTACGTTATGTGACATTATATTATGCAGTTCAGCCGATTAAGACTGGCTTAAATAAAGGAAAATAATCAGATCAAAATCTGTAGAGGTATAAAGATGAGTTTGTAGTAATACCTAGGAATAATTAATAGTCTGTTAGTTGTTGTTGTGGGGATGCATTCAAAATCTGTGAGGTGTTCATGGTTGTACATGGATTTCCATTTCATTTAAAGCAGTTCAGCAGTTTTAAAGCACTGACGGAAAATCCAGGCCCTTATAGCATCTACACAGCACATTTCCATAGGCTTCCTGTAATTGGATTGGCAGCAGCTGCGCTCATTAACACCAGCTCTTTCTGCGGCCTACTGCAGCCGCCGCTTCGCTGTTCCAGAGAGCTGAGAAGGAGAGAGAGACAGACACTGATCTCTAGTGACACAGCAAAGATGAGATGATGCACAGACACAGAGGATGATATGTGTATTAGTACAGTTTAGTGTTATAAGCTGATCCTGTGTGGGTAATTTTTTTTTTTTTTTTTTTTTTTTTAAAGTCACGATACTGTAGCTATACACCTCTGTGAGAGGCTAATACTGAGAAATAGGAAACACTGACGATTGTAGTGTTTCTTGGAATACAAACAGGTCTGCTAATGTGGGCTGCAGATGCACATCTGCATTGGCATATGTGCGAACACAGAAACCCATGCATAATCAGACACACCTTCCTCTCTGCATTTCATCTATCACTTTCTGCATCTCGGTGCCGCAGACATGCAGATTGTTTTTCTGCATTATAGATAACTCGCATTTAGTCTAAACTTCAATTTATCTTACTGTCATCTTTAGAACCAGAGAGATAAGGTGTGTGAATGCTTTTGTGAGTCTTCGTTCAGTCTTTTTGAAGACCCAGTTATGTGCCCAGAGGCTATCGCATGCTGGTTAGTGAGTCTTTTTTCCCCTCGGCAGCTCCTGTTTGAATCGTTGCTATTGCTGCACTCCTCTGCAGCTCTCTGCCAACCACAAGAAAAGCAGTGCTGCAGACCTGGCAGTTGAAGCTTACCACTCATCTAAAAAACATGCCTCTGTGGTCAAACACACAGCCTGACACGACACAATATAACTTCTTATAGCTAGCACAAACGATTAACAGCTTGTGCCGATCTGTCCCCTCGTGCTATAACATTTCCCAGCACGGATTCAGGATTTGCCTCATTTGTTAATCAAGGCAGTGAAATCCCATTTTGTTTATTAGGTAGCGCTGGATGACAGATCATTGTTGACATAGCATGAGTTCATTTATTTTTACTGCCTCTAATTGATTGTGTGTGAGGTTGTGATCAGACGGTAATTTTTGCCATTTGCGGCATCTGCTGTGGAGCGAGAGCTTGCATGTTTTTCTCGACTGAACTGAGAGCACTGCTGTGCCTGTTTTTTAAACAAACACTGTGGATTATGGGTTTTATTTTTACCATTTGACTTTAATGAAAGACATCTTTGACAGAAGGGATGTCTTTTGATTTACGAGATTCAGTGACTGATACTTGCTGCTCTTTCTCACTGAGGATTGCTGATCACTTTTTATTATGCATCCTTTTGATAACATTTCATGAGAAATATATTTGCAGATATGTGTTTATGTTGAGGGAAAATAAAACGCATGCTTGTTTATGGAAATTTCAAATCAAGTGAGATAGTTGGCCAGAGCTGGCTTTACGCTAAGAGCACAATCAAGAGAAGCCAACTGGTTCAGAGCCTGAGGAGATTATTGGAGAGGAAGAGAGAGAGAGAAGGAATGGATGAGTGGAGATTTCAGAGGAAGTAATGGAGGGAGAGAAAATGAAAAGGTTGGCTGGAGAGTGAAACTCATCAGACAGTTGCTGTGTGGTGGATAGGATCAGCAATCCCCCCCCTCTCTCTGAGCTATCTGCTGGAGCTCTGGAGCTCAGCTGCTGGGGCAGGCAGTGTGAGCCACTTTGCCAGCAGGCAGGAGAGAAGAAGGGGAGAGAGGAGAGCATGAAACCAGCTTCCTGGAGGGAGGTCAGGAAGAGCAGCCAGCATCTCACTCTCTTTCCCTCTCGCTTTCTCTCTGAAAACATCTGGAGAGACATCCTACCTCATCTGCCCCCTCATTAATATCAGCATGAGCTGAGGGAGAAAGAGTGCCACAGAACCAAAAGAGAAGGGATTACTCTGTCCTCCACTATCCCTCTCTTCACACACATTTAAGCCGTTCCTGATTTTCTTTTCTTTTCATTGTTAGTGTTCTTCTATCCTCTCTCTCGTGCTTATAATAATAATAATAATAATAATAATAATAATAATAATATTATTATTATTATTTATCCCCCCCCTTTACCTCCTCCACCATTGAGTTCTGTAGTCAGCCAGAGGAAAAGCGCCGCCCCTGGTCACGCCCCCTAAAAGCAATTCGTTGCCTGCTGTGCCAATTAAAGGTGTAGAGGGGGCGGGCCGTGTGCTGATGTCACAGTCACGTGGACGGTGGTGTGGTGGCGCGCGAGCGAGTCGGAGCGGCAGAGGCGCGCTGGCCAGCTGCTGCCGAAACAGCAGGGGGAGAAAATCCGCTAGCGCTGCTCCCGCTTTGCTCGCTTATGGACCGCCGAGCTTAATGATGTATTTTGTGATTTCAGCGATGAAAGGTAAGATTAAGACGGCTTTTCTGGTGTTTCAGCTGCGACCCGAGGCTGAGTAACAAGTAGAGCCACTGCGGCTGAGGCGTCCGCGAGCGCGAGCGCATAGTCATGTACTAAAAAGCAGCCAATGTCAAAATAGTAGAACAGCTGTATCATACTATTTTAGCACACTATTTAGTGCACTAGTATGCGGTTTCGCACGTAGCCACAGTCTGACAACTCCCCCTCGCAGCGACAGGAGTGTGTGTGTGTGTGTGTGTGTATGTATGTGTGTGTGTGTGTGTATGCATGCGTGCGCGCGCGCTAGACAACTGTAAACGCGTTGATTTGCAAGGAACTAAGCAACAAGAGCAACATCATTTTTCTGCCTCAGTGAGAAAATGAAGTTATAGCTCCTTCATATGGATGTCTGAGCTCTCTGTAAGAGAGAAAGAGAGAGAGAGAAAAGTCGAATGGCTGTCGAGTGGAAAGTGGAAATGAGTCTGTAAAGCTGCTGATGTCTATTTTCAGTGTTGGGATAAAAATAAAGCTCCACTCGTTTTAATAAAAATCAGACACAGGAGAATGCATGCTTATTCAGCTGGAGGCATCAGACTAAACCATGTGCATGTCTGACTGTGCACCATGTGCATGTAGTGCAACTTTCAGGGACTGATGGAGTGCTTGAGGGAATGCATTGGAGTGAATTTTGCTGTGTGTGTGTGTGTGTGTGTTGTGCTCCACTGACCTATTATTTTGCCTGCTGGGCGAGCGTGCAAAGCCATGAAAGCAGGATGAGTGCCTTCTCGCCACACTGATGTTGATCCTGCATCCTTAATCCTTCTCATCCCCTCCCCTTTTCAGTCACCATCATCTCACACACACACACACACACACACACACACAGACAATCATACACGTGCACACACTCATAACAACTCCCTCTGGGTCCAGCAGGCCAAGCATGTATTGTGTATGCTTCTTGTCTGTGGTATGATTTTGTCATTAAATCTCTCTCTTTCTCTCTGTCTGTCTCAGACACACTCTCTTGAACACACAAACACAAACACACACACACACACACACACACACACGGACACTCACTGCCTGTAGAGCAGCTGTCATTTTGCATTAGGTGAGAAGTGGTGGGAATGGAAAAAGCAATTGGGTGTTAGCAGATAGCCACCTAGCTTTTCCCTTTACACCCTGCATGTCCGTGCAGAGCTGAGAGAGTTCCCTCTGAGTGCATCCTGTATCTTTTTTCAAACCATGACTGGCACTCATAGCACGCAATGCAACATCATACTGTCCATATACATGATCCTATGTATTTTTTAAAAACCTGATTTAAATGAATGAGTGCGTTTTAAGAGTGAATTTATTTGCTTAAATACAAATTAAGTCGCAATTAATGGAATGCCGACTAGCCGTTAACCCTAACCGTGACCTTACGCTTTGCTCATCGTATCCTACAGATTGAGTAATGTCGACTGTTACGCAGTCACACAGATCAGTCAGGTTTAGATCCATCTGTCAGTGTAGGGAAGTGTTTTTGTATCTGCCTTTTTGTACTTCTACAGCCAGCACTGTGTGTGTGTGTGTGTGTGTAAGTGTGCATGTGTGTGTGCTCATGAGCATGCAAATGGTTGCATGTGGGGTTGAGTGTGTGTATGCCAGTGTGTGAGAGTGCATGGCATGATGAAGCAGGTGTAAAAGATAGCCCCTGTCCCTGGATCTGATCTGTGGGTTGGATTGGAGAAGCTGCTTGGCTGAAAATAAAACTGAACCCAGCACATGCGACTGGAAGAGCACAACACTGTACCTCTCATCACATCTCGTAACAAACTTTCCCGCACCGTAGATTGTACGCGTAGCTTTCACCGCAATTATTACAGTTCACATTTTGAATCCTCACTGTTTCCATGCTAAGCGATGCTAAACATTGTGTAGTTATTATCGATTTTGTTTTGCGAAGCTGCCCCGTTAGCTGTTCTGAAATGGCCATCTTTGACCATCGGTTTTGGGTAGAAATGACACAATGAGTCTCCCCTGCAGACCAACAGCCTATATGATGACCACTCCTTTTCTTTTTCGGCTCTTGTTCTCTCGCTCCTCTCCCGTTCTCCAGTCTCCTCGCCACACAGCTGCCTCTCAGGCCCGTATAATTACCTGTAATGGAAACATCCCGCTGATCACTCCATGCAAATTACCTGCCCTCTTCTTACAATTAAGATGAAAAAATTCCAAATATTTATTGCCTAATTATAGAAAGATGTTTGATGTGCTAAACCCAAAAAAACAGGAACGAAGGAACAAAAACGAGAATCGTCTGCGTTCTAATTAACCCGCAGATAAGCCTGGAAAGTCCAGGGACGTGTCCGAAAATGATTAAAATGTGTCACAGCGAGTCTCACTAGACGAAGAGAGCAGCGAGGCGACGGTGAGAGTTGTGCTTTCCAGTGCTTTGTGCTCACCAGACTAGAAATGATTGAGCATAGACGTTACAAAGAAAGTCAAACGAACAGCATTTGCATGCTGAGGTCTCTCTCTCTCTCTCTCTCTCTCTCTCTCTCTCTCTTGCTCTCTTTCTCTTTCTATTCATCCACCAGGTTTCTCAGTGCCACAGCATAGGTTAACAAGATTGGCCATTATCCCATTAGCCACAGAGGACACACTGAGTTCAGGCAAACATGCAAGCAAAACAGCCCAGAACTGAGGGTTAAGAAATTAAGTGCCAGATTACTGACTGACAGGAAAGGATGTGTGTTAAGTAGGATATTTCTGTAAAGGCAACCAGATTGAACTGGGGGAAAAGATTACCCTCACTCATCAGCCGATTTGAGTTACCAGTAGAAGTTCCTTCTCCTGTTTTCCTTTTTTTTTTTTTTTTTTTTTTTTTTTTTTTTTAAATGTTAGAAAATACAACCCCGGAATTGGACCATGTTATAATCATTTACATCATCACCTTCTCTCTAACATATGGAGAAATTATTTCCACTCGTCACTATCTACGGCTGCCAAAACACAGGCTGAGAGCATGCAACGCTTTCCAACCCAGTGTGGAGAGAAGTGCACTCTGGGCTCTTAAGAACAGGGGATTTGGACAGAGGACACACAGACACACACACACACACACACACACACACACACACACACACGGATGCTCCGTCTTCTTTTTCAGAATTGAGTGACCGTACTACTTCATAACATCTCACTGAGGATAACTGAGTACCATTTCCACACATTATTAAAGATTCTGGTGTGTGTGTGTGTGTGTGTGTGTGTATAAGAGAGAGTATGACTGGCAGGCTGTGTGAGTGTGTCTCAGTGCTATGAAATGTATTACCAGCCAGCATGGGCAAGGCAGCTGCTTAATGAGATATTGACTGGCCACTGGGAGCACACTTTTTTTTTTTTTTTTTTTTTTTTTTTTTATATTTAACTCCAGTTGTGTGTGTATGTGTGTGTGTGTGTGCGTGCGTGTGCGCAGGTAAGAGAGAGAGCTATCGAGAAGGAGAGGGTGTAACAGTCTGGCACCATTCCTCATTGCCTATGCCATGCACAGACACACCCAGCCTTATACACTCGCCGTCTTCTGGCACCTCAGACAGTTTGGCATGGACCGTGTGTGCCAGTTTTACCTCTCTCTCTCTCTCTCTCTCTCTCTCTCTCTCTCTCTTACTTTCCCTTTCTGTCTCTCTCCATCTTCTTGCATGCTCAGCTGTCAGTATGGCACTCATACTTCTCTCCTCCATGTTACATCAGACGCTCCTCTCTCGCGGTTTAATCACTGGGCTAATTTTATCAGACTTAGCACAGCCTAACTGGGGCTGCAGAAAACTAATCACGCCTGATTACAGAGGCCCATGCAGATTGCGTGGTCGGCTCCGAGATGTTTGCCGTACGGAAGAAGTGGGAGATGTTTGATTGTTTGGAGTTCAGGGCGAGTTTCTCACACTTTTGCACTAATTTCCCGCATCGTCTTTCAGGCTTTATTAAAGGCCACGGTTGTACCGCAGCCTTTGAAGTCCCGGCCTGTCAGGCTGTATTTCAGGCCTGCCAGAATACTCCTTCTCTCAGCACTCAGCTGATAACACATTCACCACAGGTCCGGCTGCACCTACACACACACACCCACACACACAAACACATCCACTCTCGCACACTCTCTGCTTTTCGCTCTCAAACACCACGAAGGGAAAAAAGAGATTATTTTCAGCCTTGGAATTCAGAGGAGGGAAGGAAAGAGTGCGGGAGAGTGAGAGAGAGAGAGATTATTTTCATTTAGTGAGAGACAGATTAGGACTTTATAGGGCCAAGCTAGCGAGCAGCTACTTCAGACTGAGAGCAATGAAAGGATTGCTTATTACAGCACTGACCATCTTCAAAGGCTTTCTCTGGCAAGCGACAGCTCCGTGTTACCAGTGATTAGCAGTACTGCTCACTACACATGCTAGGTCCAGTTCCTTTAAAAATTGCATTTGAATATCAATTATCCAATCAGTCAATCATGTGGCAGCAGCGCAGTGCGTAAAATCCTGCAGATACAGGTCAGGAGTTTAAGATAATGTTCACATTTAACATCAGAATGGGGAGGAAATATGAGCTCAGTGACTTTGACTGTGGCGTGGTTGTTGGTGCCATTCGGGGCTGGTTTGAGTACTTCAGAAACTGCAGATCTCTCGGGATTTTCACACGCAACACTCTACAGGTTACACAGAATGGTGCAAAGAAAACAAACCATCTCCTGTAACTGGCAGCTCTTTGGGAAGAAACTGGAAGATTGGCCAGACGGGTTTGAGCTAACAGGAAGGCTTCGGTAACTCAAACAGCCACTCTTTACAACCGCTGTGAGCAGAAAAGCATTTTCAAATGCAAAACACATTGAGGCACATAGACTCCAACAGCAGCACATCACATCGCATTCCATTCCTGTCAGCCAAGAACAGGAATTTGCATCTATAGTGGGCACAGGTTCACTGAAACTGGATACAGTAGTTGAAGATTGGAAAAGCAGTGTCTGTCCCCCCGCCCCTCCCAGTCTTCTGTCCAGTTTTGGTGAACATATGCCCACTGTAGCCTCAGATTCCTGTTCTTGGCTGATTCTTTGGTCGTGAGTAGAGATAAGTAGTCTTAGAACTACTAGAATGTGACATGCTCCCTGGCAGTTATAGTGCATCTGTGACCAAAGATGGCCGCCTCTAATGTTTTTCATTAAACTGCTGCTATGACACTCATCTAAAATCCACCAATAGGAAGATGGCATGGGATGATGTGAAACTGGAAATGAAATGTTCCTGTTGGAGCGAGCGATCATTTAAAATATTGATTTGCTTAGGTGAATTAATATAATGTAACCAGCTTACATGCCTGGCCCCTTGTACAGTGATTTGCAAAGTTACCACGCATGCTAACGCGCAGAATGATATCCTCAAGCTCACGCTGAAGAGTGGACATTCCATGTTGTCGTCTTCTTCTTTTAGCCAGTCACAAATGGCTCCAAACTCCTCTTCTTCACCTTTTAAAACTTGAGGCATAATGTACTAGGCTACTGTTATACTGAGGGTGCAGAGAACTGTGGGTGTATGTGCACTCTTCAGTATGCACACGCTCGGACGTGCACGCTGTGTTTGAGTGTGTTTGGGTGTATGTACACACATGCTGCAGTGCAGAACAGGACAGGTGCATACACACACACACACACACACAGTGAGCGAATGAGACTGTCATGTCCAGTGCCCTCAGTCTTGGCTAAACCTTCCAGCTTTCCATCAACTCAGACTGAGAGCAGTGTGCCTGCTCTGGAAGCAGTTCTTTAACCACATTCCAAGTATGTTTTTTTTTTTTTTTTTCCCCGTTTCCTTTTCACCCCTGGTTTTCTCTTTCTCTGTGCATGGCCCTCTGGAGGCTGGTCCACTGGCTTTTTGAAGTACCATCAAAGAGCAAATGGGAGAGGGGAAAAACAGTATTGATTTTGCGTTTTGTCTGACTCGAATGCGGGGGAATAGAGATGCGTAAGGGAGCAGCGGGTGTCTGCTCTCCCTCTCCCTCCTCTCCCTCGTATGTGTGAGAGTGCTTAGACTCCCTGTACTTCCTCCTCAGCCTTGCTAGCCTGCTCTCCTCTCAGCCTCACGCCTTTGTGCCCCTAATCCCCAGTAAATAAAAGCCATTTAGGCGAAACACGCAGACAAACCCGCTGTTTATCTTTTTTTTTTTTTTTCCCCACCTCATAGATATCAGATCTCTTATCCTCTCTTACATCAGGCTGGTGTCATCTTCCCATGCCTTGACCTGCTTTCTCAAACAGAGGGGCAGAAAGACCTGCTCAGAGCTCACTAGTAATCAAAATCTGCACACCAGGCATGCATGAAGTAGTTTGTGTTTATAAGAGATGCCGAAAGCCAGGAGATCTGATTGTCTCCTCACTTTTTTTCCCCCCACTTTTGTCTGGCATAAGCGGAGACGTCTACGAGCTGTTTCAATCCTCCCGATTCACCTATGCTGAAATAGGTCCACATTAGAGATTAGAGGCGCTGACCCCAGATTGGTTGGGGGGCGGGGGGAATAGGAAAAAAAAAAAGAAAGAAAAAGGCAAAACGGGAGAGAGGCCCGGGCCGTAATTCTGCTGAGCCGGCTGGGAAAATATTTCCCCACATGTGTGAGCATCTCATCTTTCAGAAGCTTTCATAACGGTGTAACCAAACGTGTTACTGTGGAGCAAATAAAGCCAAGAGTTTTAGACCTACTACAGGTATCAAAGAATAAGAAAACCCTGAGATGTAGAAAAGATCTACAGGGTCTAACACTTAAAATGTCCAAAAGTGATGGTGTGATAATATATTGCAGCACTAAATCAGACCGTTCTGTCATACGCTTTTATTTCAAAGGAACGTATATGATGCCAACACTGTGGAGTATAAAATATATTACAGAAATGCCTCATGCCTGTGGATTTTTAAAAAAAAAAAAGAAGAGGTCATGGAGTGCACACATCAAGGGCTAGAGAAGGCATACTTCTCCCTGTCCCTCAGAGATCGGCTTTAAAACACCGAAGAAAGCACAAGTACCTCTTTTTTGAGCCATTTCTTTGAATTTCGATGAGATTAGGGAGCGAGCTGTATGAGGGAGAGCGCAGAACAATAGAAGGAGTCGGTCTTGAGTAGGTGGCTTGATTACAAAAGGAGAAGAGCTCTGTCAAGTTGATTTAGAGGAGACTCCCGCAGAGGCTGTCAGGATGCTACTTGTGTCATTCGTGTCTCTCTGTGTTCAAGTTCGTCCTTGATCAAGCACCTGCACTAGAGCCGGAGATCCTTCTCGCCCGTGCTCCACAACACTAGGTGGCTCTGTGGAAAACACTTCAGCTCCTCACTTTCTGATTGTATGAGTGGTGCGTCACATCAGTGCGTTGTATAACTCTGTTTGCTAAACGCTTGCTCTGCAAGCCCAAATGTTCTGGCAGCCAGCAGAGCGAAGAAGCGTCGGTGTATTGTTTCGAGGAGGCCGTCTCATGAGCCTTGGCGTGAAATTATATCTCAAGGTTACTTTGATTAGTCGTGCTGTGTTCTGAACAAAGCCGCATGCCATGAATTTAATTTCTCACAACAAAGCCAGGCGTTCTTATCATTAGCAACCCCCTGCCTCATACTTTATATGCACATATATTTATTCAAAACGAAGTGATCCCTGTTTCAAGATGAAAGCGATTTATTTTGTTCAGTTATTTATTTATTGCTTTATAGGTGATTTCCCCCCCCCCCCCCCGTCCCCCCACCAGAACAATTAAGCTTTAAAAACATCAACTTTTTTTTTTTTTTTTTTTTTCAGGAAAGATGAAAATGTGTTACAGCAAGCTTCAGAATATTCATATCACATTTTTATGTAAATGCAAATGAGACCCTCAGTTAGAATTAATGTCTCCTCATCATGGTATTATTGTGAAATCTTGATTTTTGCATACAAAGGGAAGTAAAAACTCTGTGCAGTGTGTGTTTGCACTGCCTCCACTGGTGTGTGTGTGTCTCGGTGGGGGAGAGAGAGACTATGGAGAGGCCCTTGACCTGCACGAGAGTGGAGCCCGGAGCCCCTACTGTCTAAACAGACACTCTGATTACTGATTAGGAGCGTGTTCCCCGTCGCGCTGAGCAGTTTGCATGTCAGCATCCATTCTCTCGTCTCTGCGGTGATTGAGAGGGAGCCAGAGATGACAGATCTCAAACCGATTATTTCTCTCTTTTTTTTTTTATAACACACACACTCTCTCTCTCTCTCTCTCTCTCTCTCTTGCACTGAGCTCTCTCGCTCTGAGCCTCTCTTTCTCTGTCTCTCTCTCTCTGTCTCTCTCTCTCTCTCAGTTCCTGTCTCTCTCTTTCTCTCTCTATCTGTCTGTCTCAGAAAAGGATAATGTTGAGTGCAACTGGCAATTACCCAGAGCCACTCCAGAGTGCTGGGCTTGTTTTGTTGTTATTTTGAAGTTTTTTGTTTTTTTTTTCCCCTCTCCTCTCTATCTTCAACTGTCTGTTTTTCCCTAGGGCTCCTTGTTTCTGGATGAGAGCTCTTCCTATGCTGAGCACAGGTCCTTCTTTCCCTCTCTCTGTCTTTCTCTTTGTGTCTGTGAAGTAGTCCATCCTGAACAAGAGCTGCATCAGCACCAAAGCCAGCTTGAAGTCTCTTTCTTTTTTTTTTCCAACAAACCATCCCTTAAATCATTCCGTGTTTCTTTTGTCCTCATGCCCCGAAGCAGAAAACAAAACAGTTTCGTAACCTTTGTACACAGAGCTTTCTAAAGTGGAAATCTTCTCTGCGTTCTTCTTCTGTGATGGATTCCTGACTGGCTCATTATTTTCGCTCACTGACACCTTGTGGGGAAGGAAAATTATTGGTTAATGTTACAAGGGTGAGTCAAATGAAACCCTTAAAAGTGCGACATAAAAGAGAATCAGTTTGTTTCTAGAGTAATCTGGATGAACTCTTGCATTGAACGAAATGGGGATTATGTAGAACGATGATGCACTTTTGTGACACCGATTTACAATAAACAATGGAAATTTGACTCATTTGACTCACCCTCGTATTTTCCTACGCAAAGTAGAATTAAAAAATAATTTTGGATGCATTGAATTATGACAGAAGATTACTTTTAAGTTACAATGGACAGTATCTTTGTCTATGGGAATTATAAGTTTCCTTCGGACAGTTCTATGACTTTTAAGATATTAAACCAGTTTAACCCTTAATAATGTCAAAGCAGATGCCATTTAAATTGAACTTTATATTTGGTTAGACTAGGGCTGCACGATATTGAAGAAAAACGCGATATGCGATAACTTGTTAAATAACGCGATATGCGGTACTATAATACTATAAGTATGTAAAATCAGTTTAAAGTATATATTTAAAAACTGAAAATGACATAACCACCATAAATGTTTCATGTTCTTTTGAGGAAAAGAAAGCCATCTCTGCTGTCTGCATCGCCCTTAAACTTTGAATTTCTCGTAACTTTTTGAAGTATTAAAATCATTCCGTTGTCACAAGCCCTTGCGATACGCATATCGCCATATTTACATTTGCGATATTTCGATAATTTCGATATATTCTGCAGCCCTAGGTTAGACTTGGTGTAAAACTTTTACTATTCAGTGGCATGTCAATAAAAAAAAGAAAAAACAAACATAGAAAAAACCGAATCTTCCAATGTCTGGGAATGTTTATGCAAAACGAGTAATTTTGTACTTTCATAAATGCTTCAGTTAAATCGAGCTCCGTGTCGATATAATTCAGAGGAGGGATGTTTTCAGGTTTTTAGAGGTAAGGATTTGTGGCTACATGTTACCACTATAGTAGCGGTGGTCTGATCAGACTGCGATCGCTCACAAATCCTTCAGAAAAACTAACAAGCTTTGATAAGACTGTCTCTCGAATCTCTCATCGTCGATTGCGTTTAACAGTTTTTCATCTTGTATTCATCTCGTATAGCTGCATATTTTATACTTTTCGTAGTATGGTATTGAGCAGCTACACGTAGACTCCGTACAGGGAAATGTGTTAAACACGCAGTAGATTAGAGCACCCTTTTAATATATTATAGTCTTCCAACAAAACAGAGTAAGTGCAAATAAAGGTGTGGCAAAGGGATGGATGACAGGGCAATGTAAACAGCACGTGAAGTAGGTTAATATGCAAATATTTCCATTCTACTTATCTTACAGCATTTTAATAACTTTAATGATTGAAGAATAAAGAAGAATATGACACGATGTAAGCTATATTCTAAAGGTTATTATGTTATTTATTAAAATTCTTTTTTTTTTTTTTTTTTTTTAGAACGTTATTTTAAAATGGAACCAAAATGGTTTCAATTTTATATTGTCGACGACTAAAATACAACAAAACAAATATTTTAGCCATGTACTTCATTTGCGGTTTCCCCTCCTCTGCGCTTGGTTTAGGCTGCGTATTTTTAATATTAACATGATCTTAGCACCTGTGTGTAGGAAACGGACACGATATGACTGTGGGCTTCTGCAATTTGCAGTTTTCAAGCCATGTTTATACCGAAGAAGCTTCTAAATGGTTGTTTTGGTTTTTTTGTTTTTTTTTGAAAAGTGTGTAGGAAATAGGAAACCAGCATGATCAATGAGAAACAGCTTACTATGACAGCGCTGTTGTAAAGGTTCTTATACATGAGAGTAGTGGGCAGGGTGTGTTTAATCAGTAATCACTTTTTTTTTCCCACAAAAAGAATATTGTTAAGTTGTTTTTTTTTTTTAAGCGTGACTAGCCCATTTGCGCGATACAATGTATCTCACACCTTTCATGTTCGTGTGTTTTTATGCATGTGGAATTCCTCAGAAGCACAGTGCATACTGAATTAGTACTAAAACAACACACAGCAAATCTACAGCCATGTCTTCAGTCTCCAGACAGCAGCCGGCTCTCTGCAGGACGTCTGAAGAGCAGCACACTGTCGCAACATGTGCATGAGTGTGAATAATATAGAGCCATATTGGGCGAGCGCAGTGAAATCATTTTTCAGACCATTGCATCAGGCTGCATGCACTTTTATCAGACTGTCAGGGAGGCACGTGTGCATGGATGTACAGTAGATTCCTGCACGTGCAATGTATATGTTGTGATATTAGCCATCACCTTTCCTGTGGTTCATTTCCTCAAGACTGATTTTACAATGCGAGAGAAATACATGTGCGAGCTTCAAAATGTAGTTAACAGTTGTGGTCTTGACTCTTTCTGCTCTTGCAGGCTAGCAGTACAAACAGCCTGTTTGCCCGAGCAGCGGAGGCAAAACGTGCTTTGTCGTGTGAAAGAGCAACCGCATTATCTGAAACACATGATAATGCGCACGCACGCGCGCAGGCAGGGGCGCCGTGGAGAACGCACTGGGGATTTGTTGCAAAGTGCGTGAGACACGTTGAGGAAAGGATGTGTTCATTCTGTTTATGTGTAGGTGGTGGCTGCCATGTGGTTTTGTGTGTGTGTGTGTGTGTGTGTGTGTGTGTGTGTCTGTCTGTCTGTGCGCGTACACGTGTGTCAAGCTGAAAAAGAAGAAAGAAAGAAAAAAGTGCTGCATCGCACATGTATGAGTGTTCATCTCTTGTATTTAGAAGAATGTAAAACATAATGAAGACTATACACATGTTACACACACACACACACACACACAAACTATATACATTTTTATTAGTGTTCACATTGCAGGCTACATTGACATTGCATGCTGTAATGCTTGTAAAACCAGGATAATATCCGTGTGGAATAATACAGATTAATTGCCACTGCAATAAAAAAACGAAAACAAAGACAAAGTGAGAACGATCCGAGTGGTAAACAAAGTTTAGAGTCTCTTTCATCAAACCAGAGAGAGGAGGGCAGAGGGGAAACACGCAGTGGGAGATGGTAGGTCTGTAATGGGTCTAGCTGGACTCCACAGCCACGTGTTTCATCTTTGACACATTTCATAGGCATGGATTAACCCAGACCTTCAGTCTTTGATCTGACGGGAAAATGTTGCCTGGTTTGGAAGTTTAGAGAGTATTATAATTTATACAAGGGGGATTTGCATGTGAGTGTGAGCTTCACTCTGTGTGTGTGTGTGTGTGTGTGTGTGTGTGTGTGTGTGTTTTCCCAAGCTTGAGCAATCTTAAGTAAACAGTGCGTGCTATTGTGGTGCTTTGCATTATGCTTCTCATTAGCAATCTCTGTGGTAATTAGTGGGTATATAGAGGACGGAGATGCAGCGAGATCCAAATCACCGAACTCAGCCTGGGAGTTACGACTACTTCACTGATCAACTCCACTGAGATATAATAAGATTATATAGAATAAGATTTTATATATATAATACATATCCAAGACATGCGCTTTTCCCCTGTAACGTTTAGGACAGAATGTGCTTCCTTCTTTTATTATTTTTAGAAATGTTTTTGATGTTCTGGACAACATATATCTATAGAATTTAGATATTAAAGGCTACGTTACTTATTCAAGGACTTATTTATTCAAGCAGAGGACTGTAAAACAATCTATCGGATTGTCACAGAAACTTAGAAGGCCTTTTGTTTTGTTTTAATGTTAAGTCTGTCAGAGATGATGCGATCTAAGGCCTAGTCCACACCGACGTTGGTCAATTTGAAAACACATCTTTTCTTATCCATTTTTCATTTCCATCCACAGTGAACAGCGTTTCAACCACTGAAAGTAGATGCAACAGATAAACCAGCAAAAACAACTGTTCTGAAATAGTATGAGCGTATCATGACTCCGACAATGGTTCCTGTCAGATACTGTCAATAATATGTACTCCCAGAAGCCGAACACTTCAATCCCAAGTAGATATATAAATGGGTATCTTTTTTTAAATGAATTTGTTATTTTTAATTGAAACGCTGGTCCGTGTTGAGCACTGCACAGCTGTTATGCGTAGCATTTCTATTATGCCTAAGCACTAAAAATGGCATGCGTGCTGTGTACACTGTTTAGAGCAGCGTTTGACATTCCAACAGTTGCCGAGAGCTCAGGAATCCACAAGAAGCTCCGAGACAGCTGGTTTATTTTTACAAAGTACGAAAACTGCTGTTTGGAGATTAATTTCAGCACTGAGCTCCCATTCTGGGGGAAACAAATTGAGCTTTATGGAATTAGCGTGCGTACTGCTGGAACCTCGATCTATTCTTGGATCGCGCAGAGCCGCTGTGTTCAACATGATTGGTTGTGGGAACGGTTTTCGGAGCGTGGCACGCGTGTCCAGTGACTCGCCGGGGCAGGATTAAAGCCTGAAGTGCACTGTTGATGGCTGTGTGTTTCCCCTGTGCCTGGTGTTTGTTGTCTAAATACGGCTGGGACAAGCAGGGATGCGTGCTCGCTCTTGGTGGGGGGGGTGGGGGGGGGGGTTGGCTTTGCTCAAGGTCGTTTGGGATGATAGCGCACCATTAATAATTCCCTATTCCCTGCAAATTTACTGCATCTATCTCTATCTCCATCTGCCGCTGCCCTATCTACTGTATCTGTGTCTGTGTGTCCCAGAGGAGATGCACACAGCAGCCGCGTATTAGCAGAGAAAGTGCCTGTAAAGACTGGAGATGACACTTGCAGTGAGGGAATGCATTACACATGCTCATTCACAGCTGCTGAAGAGAGTGTTCTCATAGTAGTGAACTTGCCTCTGTGTGTGTGTGTGTGTGTGCGTGCTGCTAACTAGGCTACATCCTCTGCGTGCTGTGGTTTTCCAGCAGGCTCTCTCTGTGAGTTTTGGTATTATAGCTCGGAATAGTGCAGCGCAGCCGGCGGGTAATTCCCCGCTCCCGCTCCACAGCGCCTCGCGGCCCAGCAGCACCACTACAGGGATGCAATTATCACACTCCCAGAAGCCTGCTGCAGCCACATGACAAGGTGTTACTAGAGGAACCATCAAAG
The DNA here is from genome assembly GCA_037576675.1 of Pangasius sanitwongsei. Taxonomy (NCBI): domain Eukaryota; kingdom Metazoa; phylum Chordata; class Actinopteri; order Siluriformes; family Pangasiidae; genus Pangasius; species Pangasius sanitwongsei. The sequence goes on along the minus strand of CM075011.1, from coordinate 14,396,702 downwards.
CCTGATTTTAAATGATGCATTTAATTATGTGAGACGGGAATTTGCATGTGCAGTGCAGTGCGTATGTGTTTGTGTGTGTGTGTGTGTGTGTGTGTGTGTGTGTGTGTGTGTGTGTGTTTGCCTGAGTTCAACTTTATTTGGTTTCCGTCGACAAGCAAGTAAAAAGGATGCGTCTGTCGAGCGATAGATGATGCATGTGTCTGTGTGTGAATGCACATGCTCTAATCTGAGCACAGCAGAAAACAGCAAGAGATAAACCACATCTATGTTTTTGTTTTTTTTTTTTGTTTTGTTTTTTCCCCCTTTTGATAGATCAGCACAATAACGAGATGTCTGCCCTCACTATCAATTTTAGCATTAGTTCTAACGAAGGTTGAACATTAGCTAGCAAACCTTTGTGGCTCTTAATTATTAGGTACATTTCGTACACAGCAGGAGGAAGGGCTGCACATGCAATCTGAGCATTGATTTTAAATTAGATAAGACATTAGTGACAATTAAGGACAATGGGATGATGAAAGACAACTCTTTATACACAAATGATCACCTTGCTAATATTGAAAGTCTAACGAGCAAAATAGCCAATTAATGTTATGTGCATTGATTGTATCTTTCATCCTCAGCGTTTTTTTTTAACAGATGCAACACTTTTGTGTTCTTGTGTTTTCATCCATCAGTTCCAGCCCCGACCCCTCCTCCCAGCCCCGCCTACAGGAAAAAGTACATATGTATCAACTGCAGCATAGTATGCTAGATTTATTGAAAAGAAAGCATGGTGTTAGAGTCTAAGTAGAGGAAAAACTGGAGAAACAGATTAAAATCAAGCAGTTAACAGCCTACCATGCCCTGTGGCATCTGTATTGATGCACATATTGAGCAGGACCAATACAACTCGATTTTGGATCAAGATGCCAAGAGGAAAAGATCTAAGTGACTTTGACAGAGGGTTTATTATTGAGACATGGCTACCAGGAGCACAAAGCCCGGCTGTGTATCAATACGAACAGTGACTAAAGTGACAGCTGCATTTAGATCTATGGGGAAGTGAATAGGGTTGAAAGCACCCATTGATTAACTGTGATTCTTGTGCATTAGTGCGATGTGTAAGGAAAAACAGAAAAGCCACCAGCTGGCTTTCTGCTGTCATGTGAAAGCTACCAGCTAGGGAGGATGAAGGCTAACGAGCGCTTTCTCTGAGACACATGAAGCCAGCCACCGCAACTTCTCCAACTTCTGCTCGTGCTGCGTCACATGGCAGCACAACACACTCGGATGAAAGCGCTGTCTGCCCTATTCCGCATACATGAGCTCACAGACGCACGCTATTGGTTAGTGTTGCTCTGATTGACAAGGGAGAGAGTAATACATACTTCCCACCCACAGAGCACGACCAGTTTTGCTCTCTTGGATTCCCAGCCAAGGATTTCAGTGGCATCATTGTGATTCAAGAGCAGCTGATATTCAGGTGACTGAGAATATCAATACAGGCAAGAACAGCAGTCCATCCACAACAAAGAGGGGTATTCGAGTTGCAGCGCATAAACCTCTCTCTACAAAGACGAATGCATGTTTGACAGTTCAGCGGTGAAAGAAACCACAGGCACTGGGCTACAGAGATGTGTGTGAGTTGTTGGGGGGGGAAAGTGATCTGGTCAGATGATTCATTATTCGCAGTTGTGCGAGTGCATGTTTGGCGTACACTAAATGATCATTACATACCTGAATGCTTGACCTCTATAGTGAGGGAGTCTGGTGGCTCTGTTATGCTGCGCAGGGAAAGTTTCTGACATGGTTTACATCCACTTGTCCCCTTAGAGGGATGCACATGTAGTGTGTCTTCTCTGCAGTTAGAAACTGAGCAAAATGATGTCCACCAAGTGATAACGCCGGTCAGATTTTAATAGATCTTAACACAGCCTGTTGTCCCCCCCCCCCAGTTGAGATTTTTTATTTATTTATTTATTTTAAATTTTTGAATCTTTTGAAGGAGTGCTGGATACTCAGTTCAGCGTGGTTTGACAACTGTTAAGACCGTCCTTAGGATAGGAGTTTCAGTGCCATATTGCAGAACGCATTTTGCATTTACATTTTATACATAGAGGCTACTCTCCTGTGTGTGTGTGTGTGTGTGTGTGTGTGTGTGTGAGCGAGAGAGCGAGAGAATGAGAGAACGAGAGAGATGCCTGGGTTTAGACAGTTCCTGTGGAGAGAGAGTGGGGACTAGTGAGCTTTTTGCTCAGTATGCTGGATACATCATTGTGTAATCTTGCCTTATCAGGACCTACTGCCTGCGCAGGCAGAAATACATATACATATACACACCTGAGCCCAGTCTCTGAACATGTGCCTTCATTAGCTGGGCTAAATATCCCTGCTTTCCGCAATCTCCATCATTCCTGGGCTTCAGTTGCCTGAATAATTACTTGCTCTCATTTCCCCTCCCTCTGGCCAGTAGGGAAGTGTCCTGCGTTGCATTAGTTTGCATGAAATATTTATCGGAGAAGTGCACATTTTCTCCTGCTGTCAGCTCCTTCCCAGCCTTGATGGACAGCCGTCTGGTTGCACCAGCTGCTATCACAGAGTTAACGGAAGAGTTGAGGCAGTTAAAGAGTTGAGTTTATTTCCTAGAGCGAATTTTCAGTCTTTAATTGACAGTGATTAGGGCTTTGGATGCTTTGTAACGCCCCCACTGTTGTGCGTATGTTTGTTATCTTTGTATTTGAGAATTCGTGTGTTTGTATCAAGTCCATTTTCACCTTACCTTATGTTCTCACTAGCAAGCGATAAAGTGACAGACAACCATTAATTTTCTATGGACGTGTGCAAAATGGAGCCAAAATTACAGAGGCAAGTGACAAAGCGAAAGAACGACAAGAGACATTAATTGAGATTTTCTCAGTTCTATGCAAATTAGGTAGGACACGGTGATACAACAAATCCAAACGACTGGCTTGCTTGACCAACCCTGTGGAACGTGTGGTCCGACGTTTCTTCAGTTCCCCACTCACAACTTTTCAGTTCCTACTTGCAATTAGTTCCTTTTTACCGTTTGACATCCAAAATTGGAAGAGCAGTAACTGTGGTTTCATCTTACCCTGCTATATATGACTTCTCCTTCAAAGGGGCAAGACTGGAGATGGCACCATACCACTTTTCCTTGGGATATTTTCTTCTTTAAAAGTGATTTTTTTACTGAAAAAATACTGTAAAAATACAAAAATTCCAATTCCAGTCTTTTCATAATGTGCTCATTACCAAATTTAAGGCCAAAGTAATTAGGATAGTAAATGTATACCTATCAGGCAGCCTTTTTAAAGTTGACGTTCATCACTTTCTCGACAAACTTTATAACTCAATGGAGATATGGATATTTGAGAGATGCATAACTATAACAACTGAGTATTTCAGTTCAGTTTCACAAGAGGTGTAGACTTTTCACTAAATGTACCCATCTACCTCAGTTCAACTTGGCTTTGCCTTGGGATTTGCTTTGCGTAACTTTAAATGCTGAACAAAATTTGAAGTTGTTGCTTTTGGATTTGATATTCTTGAACCACAGGTTCTACATGTTGCAACCCATTTGTTGTTGCAAACAGCATAACCCTTTTAGGCGAAAGCTACTGACTTCAGGCGCATGGCTACCTCAGAGTGCCTCTGTCATCCGGCAGTGAGTGTCTAGTGCAAGTAGATTGGCTGTAGGACTGGTTAAACGTAGACCTTGGAAATAAAGAGCGATGCCGATTTGCTGACAATTAATAGCTTGTTGGGGGAAAGAGTAGTTGATTTACTGCATACTGTTAAATGTATAGTTTTTAATCTTTGGTTTTGAAAATGTATTCACTTGGATTCAAAGAGCTTGAGTCCAAGTGAAGTCACAAATCATTGATGTCAAAGTCAAAGTCGAGTCCCAAGTCTTCTTTGATTATGTCAAGTTGAAAGTCAGCAAATTTGTGACCAGTCATGTGACTTGACTCAACACTGCTGCATATAAGTAAAAAATAGAAGTAAAAAAAAATTATATATATATGTGCTTATATAAGTTATATATATATAACTTATATAAGATTATATAAGTGCTTACTAGTGTACAATTATGTGTATGTGTATGTCATGAAGTGACTGCATAAAGGGGGGAAAAAAAAAAAAATCAAATGAATATACTCTTATGTGCCTTATGACAGCTAAACAGACTACACACAGCAATTCCCACCCTTAATGTGGAATTCTTGTCAGAGCTTCCTGACTTTTATCAGCTGTGTTGGTCCTGTCAGAGAGGCACTATTATCTCTCTTCCTCTTCCATTTCTCACCTCCAGAAATCAGCTGCTCTTTAGAGAAATAGCCCAGGATAGCATGGGAAGCAGTTCACAGCAAATGAAAAATTCTCTTTCATGTAATTTCCCGGTGAACTCTGCTGCAGCAGGTTGTTTAATCAGAGTCTCTGGTTGAAGTCAGGATGTAAGGGCCTCATATCTCTGAGTTTTATAGGTATCTCCTGTAAGAGACCTGTGTAGAGCATTAATGATGGGATGTGAGGCAGCGGTCACTTTAATGTCTGATGAAGCTGGCTGTACCGCCTGGCTGCTCGTCTTCACATAGTAGCCGAGCACTGAATTTGAGGGGCCGTCTTCTGAACCTCGTTCAAACTGTACCGGATCACTAATCACATCGGGGAGAGACCGTCATGGCTTTATGAGAGTGGTCTCCACTGGCACCGTGTGGCTATACCATGTTTGTGCCATATGCGGTGGCGCAGCGGGTAGCATTGCTGCCTCAGAGTTTAAGGGTCCTGGGTTTGATCTTGAGCTCAGGGTTTCTTACAGAAACTCCGTGTTTCTGTGTATGTTCTCACTGTGGCTGTGTGGGTTTTTTCTTGGTTCACTAATCGGTGGATTGGATAAGATAAGTTGCCCCTAGGTATGAATGAGAGTGTGAATATGTGTGTGCACAGTGCACAATGGTCTGGCATCGCATTCAGGGTATATTCCCACTACACACCCAGTGTTCCCAGCATAGGCTCCAGATCCACCTGATCAGGATAATGTGGTTACTGAAAATGAGTGAGCGTACCATAGGGCGGTGCTTGCTTATTTATTTATTTATTTATTTATTTATGGAGATATTATATATAATGTATGTAGACGTCTCATATATTGTATGTAGACATCACAGTGAATTGAATGTCTAATGTTAGAAAAAAATCCAACTGCCACTATTCTTTCCAGAGCACAACCAAATGATAGAATCATCTCCATAATTATTGGCACCCTTGGTACTGACTTTAAAAAAAAAAATTAAAGCCCCTCTTTACCAACAGTGGCAATAATTATGTTGCTGACTGTAGTAATCTGGTTTGATTTTGAGTTGAATAGGGTTTAATGCATTTTGATGTCACTCTTGGCCATAAACTTGCGTTAAAATATAACCAGTACAATTTCTGAAAAACCAAACCAGTGTAAACAGTCATTTTATGCAACCAGTCATCGATTGATTGATTGATTCATTCATTCATTCGTCTTCAGTAACTGCTTTATCACAGTTCATCACATAGCCCCAAAAGAAAAATTATTATTTAGATTATTATTTAGTTTCTTTGGAAACTATGCTGAGGTCTTTTTCCTCTGTCTGCACATCTTGGAATAGTATGAATGAAGTATATTGCATTTTAGCCTCCGTCACTTCTTCTTATCACTCTAGTGACCTGGTTACAGACATACAGCTGGCTCACATCAACCCAGCCAGCATACATTTTCTACCCTACTCGATTTGTTTTTGTCTTTATCTGTCACCTGTGTTCCTATAAAAGCTTGTAGTGTATAGAATTACACAATGAAGATTGTAATGAAGATGCACCAGGGCCGTCCAGGGAGATCTCTTTAGCAGGAACATGATCCAATTTGTGAATAATCACATGCGGCCTGGCAGAATGTTCTCAATACCATGTGGACCAACACTAGTCTGAGAAACAACAGAAGAGGCTCTGCTAGGGGATTTAGAGCTGTTTATTTTTATTCATATTTTTTCTTTTCTATTATTAGATCTGGATTTTGACATTATTGGACATGATGCGTGAGTAAATAACCGAATAAACTGTTTTGTAAGGAGGCAACACATCTTCAGATAGTACAGAGGGTGAAGAGTGTCTAATACATTATGGGAGCTGAAAGTGGCTGACTTGAGCTTGCGCAGCTCTCATAAATGCTGGATGTACTGGGCAGGTCAGGGAGGGCATAGTACAGCGTGTAATCTTCTCACTACTCCTACATTTACAGCCACCTCCAACATGACAGCACTGTAGAAGGAGTCGGAAACTTACCTGATGTGCGCGGAGCGCGGCTTTGCTACTTCATCTTTTATTGCGGTGTAGCCTTCCCTCCTACAGCCTGCCAGGCAGCCAGTCTTGTGGCTAATTAAAATAATCTTCTCTCCACTCTCGATTTGGCTTTCATTACGGCAGCGTGTCTCAAATTGAAAATAAATTTATAGATAAATGCTTTTGCTGCACTGACAAATGATACAGCTGTAGCTCAAAGCATCACCTTGTTTATTTCGGGAAGGAAATGAAATGGGAGAAAACAAAAGAAACGAGGCACGGAGTACGTGGAGAGATTAATAACCCCCACAGCCTGGCTTTGAAATCAAGTTACAAACGATTGGCTCTTCAAATATCCTTCCTCATTATTGTAATTATAGATGCTATATTATGTTGTGAATTAAGTATTCATTTCAGATTAAGGAGGGATTGTAGCTTGTTTGTGGGAACGCGCAGTGCTCTGACAGAAGAAAATCGTTTTTTTAATCTCTCCAGCTGGTGACTGTTTTCACAGTTGGGTGTCTTTTATTCTCTTGTTTTTTTTTTTGTCTCTCCCTAACTCAAACTTCCTCACACAAACACACACCTACATGTGTACGTGGATCTGCGCATTTATTACATACAGCCTCCTCTTTCCTTTTCTCTCTTTCTCTCTTTCTTCTTTGCCACTCCAGCGTACCTTCGTGAATCCTACAATGAAAAGGCGTATAGAGTCTGTCACTGAGACAGCATAAGCCTTTCATATGCATAGCAGAGATAAGAGACAGCCATTTTTATCAGCCAGTTGCCCCCCCACAATACCAGCCCCTCCTCATTTACCCCATTGCAGGCCCCTGCCCCCTCCACCATTACTTACGTGCATCATCCATGGCGCTACTTCCAGATCCCCAGTCCTGCTTAACGACACTGCCTTGTCTCGCCACATTCAGATCGCTTTTGTTTTTTCGCACTCTAACCTGGCAATTATGCCAATTACAGCCAGGCAGTGCTGTTGTCAAACACGCCAGGAGATTTGCGTCGCAGTCTTGGTTATCAGAGCCCCCTCTGCGACCTCCACTGTAATTTAAGTGGAAAGAAATAGAAAGAATAGAATGGAAATAAATTGGGTAGCAACACCCTGAAACGATGTCTGTGTGTCTGTGTAAGATGAGGTATGGTCTGTAACTGTACTAGTTCATGTTTTATCAAGAAGGTATGCAGTAAAGTGGCCAGGAAGTGTGTACAGCGTTTGAAAACTTCAGCAGTACTCCAGTGTCCACCAGGCTCGAAAGCAGACACTATGCACACTGATTGACTCATACCAGTGTCAGTGACTTCTGTGCTGAGAATGATCCAACACTCAAATAATGGATGAGGTGGCAAATTTAATACCTGCACTTTGGTAGTACTAATTTGTGCATGTCACCCTGTGGTGATTTTTAAAATGCTTATTAAATCCCATTGTTGGTGAATTGATTTGCACTGGGAGACAGCTGGGAAAGTTGTCCTGGGCCAGATAGGGCTTCAGAGGATCTATTGCCATAGGGACTAGTCACATTTGATCGAAATATGTTGATCAAAAGCAAGCACTGTGCAAATCTGTGCAACAAACACCTCCATGCCATGACTGTTGCTGAAGTGACTGCTGTGCTGAGAATGATCCATGACATAACATCTGGTCAGCAGTGGTCTTGTGGTGGTCCCTGTCCACTGATGGATGAGGTAGAGTTGGACTGGCACATGGTGCATAGCAACACATGGACTGCAGTAAGTAGCTATAGACCTACAAAGTAACTTCTGGAAGGTTTACTTCATCGAATACCCAGTGAGTGTATATGTAAGTTTGTAAGGTGTATTCCATAGACAGAGGGCTAGGAGCGGCATCTAGAAGAATGCCAGTGGAGATCATGTTTCTTGCTTGTAGGAACTGGATCCAGGTTAGATGATATCTGGAGAGGGTGTGTTCTCTTGTAGCCTTTAAAGTGTAATAAGCATGCGTGGTATCTCCCATTGCTTAAAAAGACCTGTGTTGTCAAATCGAAGGAAGCTCAGATCTGAAAGCAGGCTTACAATACATAGGTTTTCACCCAGAAATCACAAGAGCAAGACATTAATAAGACTCTAGATAGCATGCACTAATAAATCAAACAACTGATATGTGCAGTTAGTGGGTGTGTTGCAGGTGATTTAGAAGGAATAAATACATTAATGATGTGTGCAAAATAGGGTAGAAAAGAATTACGACGAGGAGTTTTTTTGTTTTTTTTTTTGCATGGTCTTTTAGTTGCAGCAAGGTTGCTTTTTTTTTCCATAAGAGTCAAGCTGAAACCGAGACTCAAGTGGAACAGCAAATAAAAGCAAATAATGCAAAAAAAGATGCAAACCTGCATAGACCCTGTGAGTAAATCAGCTTTGCATGTTTTTATGCACATTAACCTTTGTGCCATAGTGCATGAGTGCAATATTTCAGATTCCACCTGACTTTATGTTGGTTATTCAAACTAGATCTACCCTTCATTAGAAACTCGTGATTCCAGTTTGCGGTATTCACATGCTAAAACACATAACTGTAAGCATATAAATTCTCCTATTCCAGCGGAGTGAGGTCATGACAGTGTACTCCCATGATGACATCATGTTGGCTCATGTGGAGCGGAGGTTCTTGTGAAAATGCAGCGCGTGATACAGCATGGAGTTAATGAAATGCTTGAGATATTACATAGTGGGATATTTGAATGCAGTATATCTGAATGGATAAATGAATCTTAACAGTTAGGGAAAATAATTTGGTGGCACTGATAGGCTCTGACTAGGCTGAATCAGAGGTGAACTCAGGGACATGGTGTTTATCCTTACTTACCTGTAAGGGTGGCTTAAGAGTGATTTAATCCTGGTCATGGTATTTTAGGACCTGGACAAGGCTTACTTCTTTCCAGAACCTCTAATAACCCCTTACAACTACTACACACACACTCTCTGTCTCTCTCTGTTGTGTAATCTGTTTATCATTAATGTGCAAACAAGACGAGCATCGTGCTTTTTGGACACAGTGGGGAGGCTCTCGGAGCATCGCTATGCACTGCAGGCTGTTGATAGAAGTTGCTCTAAACGGTTGCAGTGAGAGCGGTGGTGCGGTCCATTTTCTCTTTTAGAGTGTAGATTAGGATTGGGAAAGGGGTTCTGTATCAGTGTTAATGAGTAAGGACACAAGAGCACAGTGGAAAACTGCCAGCTGTGCTCTTCACACATAATACACAAAGTTTCATGGCAATATTTCTGCAAGGCGTGCACTTAAAGCTGTTGTTTTTCATAGCTGTTCATAGGTTGTATTGAATGTGCCTCACCTCAAAGCGTCCACACAATGACTAACTGGAGGTGTAATGTAACCACATGTAACGACCACGTCTAATCAGATTAAAGTTACTTTTTTTTTTTTTTTTTTTTTTTTGGCGTCTCTGCAAACAGTTCAGTGTTTGTGCATAAGAAACAAACCCTGTAGCCGGTAGATACAGCTATAAGGCCAGGAACGTTTGCAGTGTTTATCACTAGCCTATACATTGCAAACTCACAGCTGTAACTGTAATTTTCCATTGCTAATCAATGCACAGCGTAGCCGGTTCTTTGCCGTGCCCTCATCAGTGTCCTGGCTCCAAGCTCTGCGTGTGATTTCCACAGCTATCAGATGAGCCGCTCCTGCTACACGATCCATTATTGGGCCTCTCGATTACAGAGCAGATACTCACATTCATTTCCATCTCCCACCATCCAATAAGAGCAGGCATGTGTTTAACTCCAGGCATGACCAAGCCGTTATGTAATAGCATTCTGAACGTGTGTGCTTATGTTTGGACTTTTCTGTTTGTATATATTAGTTTGCATGTGTGTGTGAACGTGAGACCAAAATGAGTGCATGATTATATTAATATTGAGTACATTAGGTTCATCCTTGCGATGAAATGCAGAGGTAGCAGTCTGCAGAAAAAGCACTTTTGATGCCACAATGTGATTGTAGAATAATTTTGGGAAACCTGAATGCATCTTGTTTTTATTTCTGTAGCAGGGAAAAAACAGTAGCCCAGGTGGCCGGGACAGACGCATTTCATGTTCCAGGATGTTAGCTTTTTATTTATAGCAGGCCAATAGGCTTAATAATCAGTAGGCTATGTTTCATCTTCACGTCGGTGTGACGCACATCGATGTTGTAACTATAGCACGCGCTCCTGTTCCGAGTCTAATGCATTAAACATATCGGCTGATGTGCGACCTGGTTGAATCCGTTTTATTCGGTGGATTAATTAGCATACACGGATGACAGATGATCTTTTCAGAATCAGTACAAATCAGGTACGTGGAAATACTTTTAAAACCAAGCAAAATAAAGTGCAGCGCAAAAGCCGTCCTACAGCCTTTTGCTAGGAAAACACACAGATCGAGAGAAAATAAAAACACTAGCCAGACACGAATAATACCTTTCATTTGCTACACAATGACAGAGCACCAAATCTCATAGTCAAGATCTTCGCCAATATTGCTGACATGATGTGCTACATTGGGAACTTGTCACAAGAGGATAATAATTGTATACGTGATTGTTTCCCTTAGTTTGTATTAATGCACTAAACGAGCAAACTAGCTTGCCGTACGCTATGACTTTAGCTGCGTACCTCTTTTTAGCCCAGTCAGTTTTCCGACAACCAAAACATGAGACTGCGTGTCATATTTGAGTGTTTACTAGGAAACTTATGATTATTCCACTCTCACCGCACCCCCACGCCCGCCCACCCCCCCAGTATGATTTTACACAGTTGACCACATCCTGCTTTGAAAACATCATTTTCATACATAGTGAAATACGCTAGGCTTAATGTGCTTCCAATAATAATGGCAGAACAGGTTTCTTTGTCAGAATCCTTTTTTGGATTTTGAAAATATTTACATATTTGAAGGCAAAAACCTCACATTCAAATATTTAAGATCCAGTGTTCTACCGTGTAGTGCTGCTAATATTTGTTTTGTCTTTGGTGATCCAAAATTATAGGCTAATTCATTTTCAAATGCAGTCTAATTTGAAATATTTTAAGTAAAATAGTAAATAAAGTAAATAAAATTGAAAGCCCTAGCTTGATATTATTATTGATTATTATTATTATTACTGGTGTTTCAATTAGGGCAGAGTGATATGATGAGAAAATATTGATATCGTGATAAAGGCATTTTTCTGCGATATCATGGATATCGTGATTACATTTGATTTTCTTTCTTTCTTTCTTTTTGAACAAATTTCTTCACAGATTTGGGAAGCAGCCGATTAGGTGTTAAAATGTATCTTTAAAACTGTAAAGTGTTATCATGTTTACAGATTTATTTTCATTGTTACATTTTTTTATATAAATAACGTAAAAAAAATTATTTAAAAAATAGTTAATTTTTGTATACATAATGCAAATGATCAAACAGTTTTTGGTTGTTTTTTTTTGTCTTTTTGATATGTGATTTTGATGTTTTGATGCATTTTATGATTTCTATTTTGGGTTTAAATATATGCACCCTACAGAGATAGCAATACCCAGAGAGTGTGCATGCGGGTGTGAGAATGAGAGTTTCAGGCATCCCTGGACCTCATGGATCTTGCTTTAGAGAAGTGGCTGCAGAGTGTGGGTTTGACACCTTTGGGTTTGTAATATCAGATGCCTCTTTGTGGAAACTGACAAACGGCAGAGGCAGATTTCCTGAGACAATAGTGAGCTTTCGTTGCTTATTAGAAAACCTTTGATTTAGAGCGCATTCATAAGGCGTCAACCTGTCTAATTATCAGGCAGGGTAGAGAGAAACAGACTCTTCTTAAAGGTGATTTTTTGGGATTTTGATGCATATTCATTGGGCTGTAATTATCCAGGAGGGAATGTCAAAACACATGGCTGGAAAAAGACTTCGTTTCCCACCAAGCCTCATTCAACCTTCTCTTTTACTGTTTTCTTTATCTACCTTTTAGTTTTGATAAGGAAAAAAGACCTGTCAGTCAGCCTGGCTAATGGAATGTGTGTTTTTTTTTTTTTTTTTTTTTTTTTTTAATTCTCTCAAAGAGAACCGCAAATCGAAAAACCCTCAGCAACCATTTTTGACACACACACCAGTGCTGACAGGCAAGCCCTGTTATTTGACAGCTTGAGAAGTTAAAAATACCTGACTCCCAGCAAATTAGACATATCATTTGGCTTCTAAAGTGAAAGATGAATGTGTGTGTGTGTGAGTGACATGGTGTCTATATATTAGCCTCCTGTTTGTCTGTCTTCCATAAGAAACCCAACAGAAACCGTAAACAGACAATGTAATTTGTTACGGCGCGGATCGCCATCTCGCTGTATTCAGTGGCGCGAAGTAGCCGACTTCCTCACTCGTCTCTGGGGCCGGCTGCAGTGCTCTCCGTGCATCTCCCCGGCATCGGGCCCATTAATCATGAGCTTAGCTACACTACATGCAAGGTTATTGCCATCGCTCAGAGTTTGCTCGTGTTATGTTTCTATCAGACACTAAATCTGACATCATGGCCCATATGTGTAGAGCACTTTGGAAGACGCTGTTGCTACAGCTGTAATCTCTCTTCTCGCAGACATGGACATGGCAGCGCTATGAATCTCCATCCAGGCCGTCACGGACAATTGCGCTCCATGACATTGAAAAGCAGCCAGCGCGGCCGCGTGTGAGATTTTGTGCGCTAGCTCTTATCGCTAACTAGTTTTAGTAAGCAGCGAGTGTAGCACTGGAGGAGGAGCAGCTCTGTTACTGTGAGGTAAGTAAGAGGATGTTAATCTGAGATCCTGAGAGGGCGTCTGCTTACTTTTAAATACTCCACGGTGCTGTTGTTTAGTCAGCAAGACCTAGTAGGATAAAACCGTATTATTATTTTTTTTAACATTACTTTATTCTGTAGGTGAATATCAACACTGTTCTTAGTCAGCAGCATCACAGTGCTGGACACTACAAGTGTCCTTTTCTCCTCATTACCTTCAGGCAGCTCTCTGGTCATTTTCTACTGGACCATATGTTCATAATGTTGACCTGTCTACACAATCCAGTGAAATTGCTCCCAGTTGCTGCACAGACTGTAGAGGATGGACAGTGGTGTTTTAAAAAGCCTTGGCAGTGGCCTTAAGCGAACCTGCTAGATGACCAGAGATGGATGTGATATGGACACCGATGTTTAATCCCATATCTGCTCTCTCGCCTATAGTGAGAAACTCATCCGCATATGTTACTTTTGTTTTTTTTTTTGTTTTTTTTTTAATACCCTGTGCCTCATTCTCATTTCATTTAATCTCTTCCATTATTACAGAATGTATCTTGCCCAGTCCCTGACAGCGAAAAGGGGAATGCATTCGCTACAGTCTTCTAAACATCAGCGCTGGCAGTCCATTAACAGCGTCACTGGACAACCTGTTAAAGCAGACACCAGGGCCAGAGAGCATTGATTCTTTAATTAACTTTTAATTAATGGCTAGTTGCTGAAAACTAGAAAGGCAGCCATGCTCACTTTATCTAAAGCACGTTTGATTTCTTCCCCCCCCCCCCGGAGCATTCACATCACTTCTTTGGTTTGTATCAAATCAAATCAAATTATGATATGGAAAAGAAGACAAGCCTATTCCACTTTATATACACACCAAGGCTCTTGGCCCTGCATCTGAATTTTGGTAATGCAGTGTTCGCTCTATATTTGGAGTGTACTGGAGTGGATTAGGCACTCTGTACTGCAAACCCAGGGGATTCTGGCAGACATATAAAGAGGGGAAGTGCTGTTTGCATCCAAGCTATAACAAATAGCTGCACATTTCAAAATTGACTGTAATTTCAAGCATTCAGATAGATGGGAGAAATGTGTGCTTTGATGTACGCATCCATGATTCAGCAGAGATTACACCCCCAAAGGTTAGGAGCCGCTAATTACAGGAGATTGGTTCTACATATCTAATGAGGGAAAGAGGAGCCTTATTAAATAAGGGGATCCATAAAGGCAGAGGATTAGCCGATGTGATAACAATTCATTTTAATTGTTTTGCCGGGATAACTTGTGAAGGTCTTAGCTGTAGAACACATGGTGTGTAGAGTGGTTTCCTCTGATGCAAGTATGTGAAAAGGCATTTGGATGGTAGCTAGTGATACAGTACAGCATAAGTTTCCACTAAAAAGACCTATCTAAGCTTTTTTAAATCAATTATTGAATTGAATGTGTTATTGAATAATATGTAAAATGTATAGAAATTAAAACTTACATAAATCTATTTTTTCACTTGTTTGAGAAATGCTTGTGTAAAATGTAAAAAAAAAAAATTAATAATAATAATAATAAAAAAATGCCTGTTCTTGATCGTGTTTAAATTGCATTGATCCCAATTCTTACACTTTTCCTTTAAAATGCTTTTGATCTCCTGGCAAATAAGGGTTAAATAAACTATGAGGAGGATAATAGGGGGATAACAAAAAGCTTGTTGTAATTCCCTGTGGTGTTTATTTGGACACATTAAGGCTCTTATTAAAATTTCTTATTCTGTGCTAAAGCTTAGTTGTTCCATCACCTCCATTACTCTGCTCTTTGCCCCTGCCTCACACTGACTCTCCCGACCCTCCCTGGTGGTTAGATTTAGAGCTAATCTGGCCCTTCTTCACATGCATCTAAATTAAACATGTCCGCACTGGGTGGACGCCTGTACCGCCCCAGGAAACGCTGTTTCATCTCCTAATGAATGTGCCTGGAGGGGTGCCGCCCACTGGGGGTCCAGCAAAGGGCCTACACTTCAACCCTCATTAGTCAGGGGCGTTTGCCTGCCCTCACACTGAAAAGAGGCCTTCTGGAAAGGAGCATGAGCAGTGCTGCCCATTTGCCCCTGCATCTTACGCCTGGATGTCCATTGTTTGCTCTTCTGTTTTTCTGGGATCATCAGGGTCCAGCTGCAAAGCTTTCTTCCCAGAGTAACAGCATGTTCATGAGGAACTGGCTGCATTTATAACAATGGTTTATTGATGGACACAGAATTGTTAGCTATGTTTTCTTTTTATTGTCCTTCCTGGATACATGTAGTTCTGCAACTGGTGTTTTGCTATTTTGTAAAGGACCTTGTAAAGGCCCATAAACTCCTTTTAAAAGCTCCTGGAAACACCATCATTAACGTGACCTTTTTGAACCCCATGCAATCTGTAAAGTTCCCATGAAATGGCTTCTTAACTGTTATTCGATACTGTATGCTGACACACATTTCCTTCTGAAACAGGAAGTCATTATGACATTATGTTGTGCTTGACTGTCTTGCAAGTCAGCCAGTAGTGTTTGAGGTACGCCACACCCCTGCCGAATCTAAACAAATCTGACAGTAGCTTACGAACTAGCTAAATATGGAGAACATCGAAGAGATTCAAGAGAGGCTTTTACTTACTTTTACTGAGGGAGAAGCTCAGACAGCATATAAAGACAGAATCACTGAGGGAGAGACATATTCCAGCAGGAATATGTTGGTAAAACACCTCTTCTTTAGAACAAATAAACTCCAACCATTTTTTTTCTCAACCAAGGGTTGGAAATGGGAAAAGTGTGCAGGTATAGAATATGCACAGCCAAAAACAACTTTCATCCAAAATCATGTTTGCCGCTAATGAGATACTACTACAACTACTACAACTACTACAACTACTACAACTACTACTACTACTGCAACACACTGCTACTATAGAGACATGTGATTCTAGAGAACATTTAATTGGATGAAACACTTGCACAGATATGAATCATAAAAGAAAAAATGTGACCATTTTCCCAGAAGTGACAAACTATAAAATTAAAAGAAGAATATTTCCAAAACTAGATATGGTATCGTATCGTATTTGATGTTGCACTTTAAAGAGCACCAGCAGTGTTGAGTTGAGTAATATCTGAGCTGATCAGAGGCCTCCTGATGTTTTCAAGTGGTGATATTTATGACTGAAAGAGTACAAGTTATGATATGAGAATGGACGACTCATGAAGGCAATATCCAATGTCAGAGCTAAGAGAAAAAAAGATAAAGAGACGTGTAAGCATTCTGTGTTACTAGGACCTGACAGACGTGGAAGAAGGTTATAGTTTTGTCAACTAAACAAGTGTCTTTCTAATCTGATCTAATCTAATCTAAAATGACAAAGCTGGACTGTTTTTGTAGTGTAAGCCAAACTTAAAGCCTACAGTTTTCCCTTAGAGAGCTTAAGGTGATCCTGTACTCTGTGTATCTCAGCACTGGTTTGGGAGCTACTTCTGCTTTACCGCTAATATACCCATTTGTATTTATTCCTGGTATTAATGAGGCAACACAGGGAGCATGCCAAGCCACTTCCTAGGATTTGCCACCAGTCAGCTGACTCTAAGAACCTTTCCCTCCTCGCAGAATACGGCTCTGTGGCTCTGTATTATTCAAGCCTTTAGGGAATGTGTTTATGTAATCATTAATCTCACTGCTGCTTTTGTGTGGCCAGGATTAAAGCTCCATCTTACTGATAGCCTGTTGTTGAGGTAGGTTCAGCCAAAAGTATTGGCTCAACTTAGTATTACACAAAGCGCAGACATAACAAAACCTACACATACAACAAACAAAAAACACACACACTCACGCATGTACACATGCACATACTGGCCTCGTCTTGCATCGGTGCAAAGCGAGGGAAGAATGCTTTGCGCCTAGCTGCATAATCCTCCCTCGCTGAATGGAAGCAGGCCAGAGTTCACAGTGGTGTGTAAAACAGTGGTGCAGGAGGCACTAGCATGGTGTGTAACCTCTGCTGAGGCCACTTCTCACGCTGCCTGGCCTGGGGTTTCAAATGAAATGTGCTTTGCCATCTAGAGAGGAGAAATGCAAAAGTGTATTTCTTTTTATCTAGCTGTTGCTTTACTTGATTTTGTCAAAATGGGTCTATGGTGTACAGGAATCTCTGGATAAATAATAGCAAAGGCACAGGAGTAATATGTTAACTCAACTGTTAGCAGTCAGGGGAATATTCACTTAGCCTCCATTTGTTATAACAGCAGTTCTGTTTGCCTGAGCAAAGAGCAAATGATTCAGTCGTTCACCGTCACAGAGTATTTCTAGCACAGTCCATTGTTGCTGGACATGAAAGCCCTTCATCTCTCCATTGAATTCAAGTGCAAGTTACAGCTTCATTTGTCCCAGGCCTCCTTTCCTCAGCGTTTCTTGCTCTGTCTCTTTTAAATTCACCTGCCAGACATGACGGGTGAATCCATAGGTCAGAATACTGTAACTGCATAAGCACTTTCCTGAGAAAAGACAGACGTGCAGACAGAAAACGAGAGAGAGACAGATAAAGAAGTAAGCAGATGGGAGGAGACAGATAGCAGTTAGCCGATCTGAATGCCTGAGAATGCTCTCTTTTGGAGGTCCCATGACACAGCAGATCTGGGGAAAGGTTGGGTGCGTCTGGTTACAGCTCTATCGGGGCTTTATCAGTGGATGAAGGGATTCAGTATCGCTCGCTAATGTAACAAGCCCCATTTGTCTCAGTCACACATCTCTGGAAGCGTCTTGCTGAAGCCATTGATGTCATTCATCTAGTCTGTCCTTGGATGCTCTGTTCCGTCACTGATGAGGGAACAGAGAAGATTCTCAGGACTAGAATTACCCAGTCTGTTGAGTAATTATAAACGCAGAAGATGCTGTTAGATTCGCACAGTATCACGAGAATCATTATAGATTCCTTAATAAAGTCATCTAGACCGCCTTTGTTTCTTTGCCTTTGTTCTGATTGGACCTTAGAGGTCACAACACATGGGCTGTTAATGCAAACTGATATGAGACCTAGCAGGGAGACACATTCATTACGAGGGATGACAGACAGGGCCAGCTGAGTCAGGAGCTACTGTCCTCTCTACACTGTACTCTGTAGATTGATCATGTAAATAAAAGCCAAACGCCATGTGAACAATGTAAACAGTCTGAGTTAATGCATGGCAAATCAAGAGTGCATGCTAAGGGGTGCATAGATAGCGCTAGTCGCCAGTGTGGGGAGCTGTTGAGCAGTCGGAGAGGTGTGAAAACGTTTTCTTCTGCTTTTGCTTTAAACAAATGTGATCGCTTTGCCATCGCTTGTGTGGAAATGAAGAGGTGTGCAAGACTGTTTCGGTATTGCGATTCGTTCTGTGGGGAAAGAATTGCAGAACGGGACACGGGTGTGGGGTGACATGCAAAATGCAAAAAAGAAAATGTATATTTACATGACTATATCAGACCTTTATGCTTTGCATCTTAACATCAGAGTACACTAGAATAAGTTATTACTCGCTAATACGCCATAATAAAAACTGCAGATGAACCGATCAACATATGCATCTGGAATGATTGACATTCCCGCCCCCTTCCCACCTCTCACTTTAGTAATCTTTTGCGTGGTCTTCTCAGCTCCATCGATTTCCAGGTGTTTCACTGATTTGGGTTCGTCAGTGAAATCTAGCGACTCTACCATTTAGCTAACATTAGACAGGTATATTATATTTATTTGGGATGCACCAAAATGTTTGCCCAGAAATTGCCCAGAAAACTAAAAAAGACGAAATTTGGTTGGCAGGTCTGCTGTTTTATAAGAATTATTTTCCTGTGGTTCTATTTTATTTTATTGTATTAGACATTTAATAACAGTAAAAGCCCTGACCAAATAGGATTGGTCTGTTTGTATATGTATACACTACATTAGTTCGAGTATTGACAAGTTTGTTTGGTTTTTTTTTTTTTTATTGTTTTGTTTTTGGTGAAAGTTCTTAAAAAAAAAAAAAAAAAAATTTTGGAATTTGTCTGCACTAGTGCATATGCATTATTTAAAGAATCCTTCCATTCAAAAAATCTGATTTTTAAATGGTTACATTGCATGAGTCCAGTGCTTCTTATATATAGCCAGACTTGAGCTCTATGAATAACAAGGTGCTAAGAATAGTTTTGCACAGGCCTGAGTCAAGGGGGGTGGGGTGGGGGGTGGGGGTGGGTGGGTGAGGAAATTCAGGAAACTATGTGTTAGACACGAACAGCCAAGCCTGCATATCATGTGTGGATATGCCTAGAGTCAGTGGGCAAAATAACAGGCCAGGGGTTTATTCCAGTTCCCCTCTAATGTGCACAGAAACAGAGTCAGGCTCTGGGTTTATGAAACTGCCACTAGAGCAGACATTCAGGAGATGTCCATACATACACCTGCCATAGCATTGCATACATTGTTCAGCACCACACAGCCATTGTGTACATGGAAAATATCTTATGGCACCTGCTTCAGTTAACTTCAGTGTCTCCTAAATATGCCTATAGTAGCAGTATCAGTGGTGTATGGTCAGCCCAGAACAGTAGTATAAAAAGTATAGAGGGTATAATTTTCTACTATAAACTATATCATGGAAATAAATAATAGTAAATAAATTGTTATATTTAATATATTATTATTATTATTATTATTATTTTTAGTTGGATTAGTTGGTAGTAGTAGTAATATTGTTTAAGTAATCTGCACTAATTTGTAAATCTTTAATTTATATTTGCTCCGTATTCAGTGCAAATGGATTGGAAGTTGGTGGAATGGATGGAAATTACATTGTAACCTTTTTTTTTTTTTTTTAGAAATTATATACCATTTAAGTATTGTTCATATGAGCAGTGTTTTCATGCTGACTGTGTTTGTAGACTGGGCAGAGTGTTGAGCCAGCTGCAGGTCGACTGTTAGTGCCTTTCACTGGCTCCATTAGCTGTCCACACACACACACACACACACACACACACACTGCACTGGAAATATTCACTGTTACAGAGAGTACAGCTTCCTCCTGGGATGAGACAAATCAGCCTCAGGATGGGGGTGTGTGTAGGAGTCTGGGAATTCACTCACACGTCCACATACAGCACACATTTGGAGAGTTGGGTGTAGTAGGATTACCCTCAGTTGGGCTATTCTGTATGATCATTATGCACTGTGTGTGTACTGGTGGTGTTTTCTATACGCAGTGCATCACTGTTGTGTGTTGTGGTGTTGTGTTGATGGCTGGGTGCCACGTTTTTATCATTTTCTGATGACCAAATGTACTCATAATGCAATGCAGTTCTCAGAGTGGGGTCTGGGGACTCCAAGGGACCATGGTATTTTTTAAATTATTATTATTTTGTTACAGTGGTGGAAATCACAACCCACTTTCATCAAAGTTATTACATTTATTATTAAGTTTTCTATAAGTGTTCTATTTATGAATAAAAAATAGGATTTTTTGTATACATTAAACTATTTATTTATTTATTTATTTACTTACTTACTTACTTACTTACAATTAAAAAGGTCCCTGGCTGCAAAACCCCTGATGTTAGGAATACATGACCATTTTGATGGCATGGACAGTTTATCTTTTAATGCTTTTAAGAATTCACTTTTTTTTTTCTTTTAACTGAAGATATTTCCTGCTGTGGTTAAGGTGATGTGTAGGTTTAAGTGTAGGTAGGTATGGCATTATTTAAATTAGAGAGTAGGGGTTAGAGTAAGCCTCACAGGGTTGCTTGTTGTGTCTTTTACTGCACAGCTTCTGTCAGTGGTAAAAGATCATCTCGCACATCTCAGGTGCACCCACACAGCTACCCTGTGATTCGGATGTGCACCCGTGTTGCAGTCCAGCTGAGTGCTAGAGAGCTGATCAGATTGAACAAAGCAGCAGCGGCAGTGAGGGCTCCTGCAGAAGAGCATATTGATGCAGCAATTACAGGCGTAAAGCATCAGCGCTGCTTGCTGAGAGAGAATGAGCGAGAATTCCCCTGTGCGCAGGAACACGCCGCTTTGTTGTTGTGTAAAGGTTTTCTCGGTGTAATTGTGCAGGCCTGGTTTGAAGCTTTCATCGTATATATTCTTTCACCCACTTCTTTGTTATCCGGCACGCGGGACTGGCTCGCCTGCAGGGCCTGTGAGGACTGAGTCACTGTTTAACTAAAGGGATGGCGCTCTCAGTTGAGGCTTAGAGCTGCTTCAGTGTGTGGGGTTGAAATGGCTCGGCATGGTTTAAGAAGCAGCGCTTGTTTTTTTGCTGTGACTGAAAGCTTGGGGGAATGTTTCATGCTTGTGTGAAGTAAGAATTTCACGTCACCATATAATAATTAAACAATATAACAAAATTAATAAAAAAAAATACTACTACTACTATTATTATTATTATTATTATTATTCTTATTGTACCATTTATAAGAGACATCATGACAGGTTCTGCAGAACGCAGAAAGCTTCCACTCCACAAACAGCTTTTAATTCCTCATTCTGCAGCAAACGTGTGTAGTTTGCGGAGGAAATGACAAATGTAGATGCCCACAATGATTGACATATCAAGTATTTTTCCTCAGGCTTCAGCTAGACTTATCGATCGACTATAAATATTTATGCTTGCGTGAAGCTCACACCTGTGCTGTTCCTTCCAACTAACTTAGTTGATTCATGTTTGTTGGAAAAGCACAGGGTTTAGACACAATGCAAAATATTCCTCGTTCTCTCTCTCTCTATCTCTCTCTCTCTCTCTCTCTCTTGCTTTCGTGTTGTGTCGCTCCTCTGGGAGTAGAGTGTGCAGTGACACGGTGAGACACGGCCTTCCTGTGGCACGGGAGTCCCCACATCTAAAGAATGTGCTTCACCTATCACTGATCAGAGACACAGAAAGAGCTCAGGTGGGGTGGTGGGGCACGGCAGAGAACTGAACACTGCACACATGCGCCCCTGCATATTTTTATTTATTTTTTTTCCCCTTTTCCCCTGAGCACACACAAACATGCACACAGACACACTCACATCTGGGAAGCTTGTCTATCTTTGCCACAGCAGCACATAAACGAGTGCCCACATTATTCCTCCTCCGTAAACTGACACAATAGGAGACACAGAAGACGTTTCAGTATACTTGATAGACTCGTGTGTATCCAGTGAAAGAGAGAAACCAGGCTGCAGTTTCCACAGAAACATTTTAAATGTGTGTGTGTGTGTCTGTGTGTGGGGAGCAGAAAAATTAATGGCATTACGTGCAAACAAACACAGATGCACACGAGTTCCCTGCTGAAAGCAGCCCAAAGGCAGGCAGCCAGAGTGGAGTTACATAGCCACTTCAGCCTTTACAGGAAAAGCCCATGAGTGAAGAGTGTTTAATCTCTCTCTCTCTCTCTCTGTCTCACTCACTCACACACACTCTCTCTCTCTCACACACACACACACACACACACACACAGTCGCTCTCTTGTATCAGCCTCACTGCCTCTCAGATCTGTTCATGTCTCTTGTGGATCATAGCAGATGAGCAGATGACCATGATTACAAGTGAAGAATTTAACAAACACACAGACAAAATAACCCAGACAACTTAATTAAAATCTTCATTAATAATTTAATTGCAGAGGTTTTATTTTCTATTTCTCAACATACAGTGCGACTTTTTGACATTTATTATGCAATGAGACAATTGTTCAGGAGTCTATGCGTGCCTGTGTACGTGTGTGTCTGTGTGTGTGTGTGTGTGTGTGTGTGTGTGATGTCGCTCAGCTCGAATGAAGAACACACTCTCTGTTGGGTCTCATGGTAATATGCCAACAAGCTATAATCCCCAAACAAATTACACATTTATGCTATTCCGTCTGTGCCTGTGTGCCACTGCTGTCCTCCGCCACTGACTTTCAAATAACCTTCCCTCTAATGCTGGAAGGGGAATGAAGAAAGAGAGCCTGCTCTGTTCTGTTACATTACAGCATGACTCCGCTGCAAAAAAAAGCAATTCCATCCATCCATCCATCCATCCATCCATCCATCCATCTGTCCCATCAGGGTGGGTCTGTAGGGTCATAGAATATATCGTTTGAATATCGTTTGTTTATCTTGATCACAGTATTTCTCTCCGTCTCTAGAATCATTACATATTTTTATAATCTATAATCTACTTCTGTTTATACCACTACCACTGCTCTGTCGTATTCTCCAATCTGATTGGTCGAAAGGTGTTGAATACTTTTCTAGGACACCAGCTCTGACAGTAACTTCAGCTGTAAGAAACATCACAGATTTGTCTTACAGTCATCTTATCTATAGGAACAACTTAATAATAAAGTAAAAAGTGTTGTTATTTAGCAAAAAAATTTTATATA
>CM075011.1:14315828-14373155 GCA_037576675.1 Pangasius sanitwongsei | reverse complement strand
CAAGCAGCAACTGAAGGTGGCTGCAGTGAAGGCCTGGCAAAGCATCTTCAGGGAGGAAACTCAGAATTTGAGTTTTGAGAACATGGGCTCCAGACTTCAGGCAGTCATTGACTGCAAATGGACATACTTTGCTTAAAATGGCTGTAATTCCTAAATGGTAAATCCCAATATCTTGATTGTTTTATTTCAAATCCATTGTGGTGGATACACACACACACACATATATATATATATATATAAAAAACAACTTACACAGGGACTCATATGGAGGACAATTAACTAAAATGAATTAAAAAAAAGTGTAAATACTGATTCGGCGATATTTTCTGTGAGGGGATGTTTATTTAAGATTTTTGGAAGGAGTCTCCAGTGTCAGCACTTTGTAACACTCAAAGAAAAAGCTCAAGAAAGTCTTTAAGAATGTTTATTTCTACTATAAGTGATAACAGAGAACTAACAGACGTTGCGCAAAAACATAAAATGTAACTGTAAATGGATAAAAGTATAATGTGTCCGTCTTTATTAAATTAAAAATAATTTTACTTGCCAAATTGTGTGATGAATAAAATGCTTTAGTACACGCTGTTATTGGAAAATAATCAACTATGTGGAAAGCAAAGTTGTGCTGCATCACAGCGCCATGTTGTTGAATATTTTCCCAACGCATCATGCCCTGTCTTGTCACTTATTGTACAATTCATCGATAGACGGCTTTTTGTATCACCGAGCTAGCAATAATTCCAACCATTATCTCTGTTACTCTATGTGTAAGTTTGTGTTCAGTTCTTTCTGTTTAACTTAATTTTACCCTTGTTTCAGTCTGTCTTACAGCACTTTCTTAGCCAGCTCTTTCTCTGGCTCTGTGCCTAGAACGGACTCTGATGCATGGTATGTTGGATATAATCATCTGCCAAATGAATAAATGTAAATGTCTTTTCCTTCTGCTCATCCATCCAGATATGTGTTAAGATCAAAGGTTGATAAATGGCTGTCTGTAAAAAGTATATATGAACACACACACGCACACAAGGAGAAAAGTAAACTCAGTGAAGCACACTGAGTGGAATAGGCATCTGAAGTTGTAAACGCTAATAAAAGATGAGAACAGAACGGATGCGGAGGTAGAGGTGGCAGTTCAAGAATGAGTCACCTTCAACAAACTCTCGGATTAGAAGGAAAATGAGAGGAGAGAAGAGAGAGAGCAGAGTGTTAATAGGGACTGTGCACTGCCATCTGCAACAGACAGACAGAAAGAAAACCATACTGTAAGAATGAGTGGATGGGTGAAAACTCAGAGACACAGAGGTCAATTGTGGTAATAAACAGTAATATATTGTATTACTATATGTATAGTGTCTTACCAACCACTTTAATAGGGACATCTGTACACCTGGTCAGTCATGCAATTATCCAATTTGCCTATCATGTGGCAGCTGTGCATTGCATAAAACCATGCAAATACAGGCCAAGTGCTTCAGTGAATGCATCAGAATGGGAGAAAATGTGATCTCAGTGTCTTAGTTGTTGATGCCAGATGGTTTTGTTAGAGTATTTCAGAAACTGCTGATCTCCTAAGATTTTAAACGCTCTTTAGAGTTTACACAGAATGGTACTAAAACCAAAAAACATCCAGTGACCTGCAGTTCTGTGAGCGGAAACGCCTTGATGATGAGGGAGATCAAAGAATGGCAAGACTGGTTCAAGCTGACAGGAAGGCTACGGTAACTTAAATAACCACTCTTTATGACCATGTTGAGCAGAAAAGCATCTCAGAATGCACAACACATCGCACCCGAACCATAAAAACCACATCAGGTTCCACTCCTGTCAGCCAAGAACAGGAATCCTATGCCACAGTGGGCACAGGCTCACCAAAACTGAACAGGTGAAGATTGGAAAAAGACCAGGTGATGAACTCAATGTAGCCTTTTGCTGCTGTAGCCCATCCTCCTTAAGATTTGGTGTGTTATGCTTTCTGAGATGTTTTTCTGCTCACAGTTTATAAAGAGTGGCTATTTTGTGTTACCACAGAATTCGTGTCAGCTTGAAACAGTCTGGCTATTCTCTTCTGACCTCTCATATCAACAGCATTTCTTGGGATTTCAAGAAATAATGCCACAATTAGGCAACATCGTCTGGCAGAAATTGGACCCCCCCAAAAAAAAAAAATGCTTGCACTGTGTGTCAGGGCAAATGTTTTTTGTTTTCTGTTAATGATGATTTGCCTGGACAAAACAGTGCCTTATAGTCAGGCCCATAAGCATTTGGGCAACGACACCATTTTCATAAATTTGCCTCTGTACACCACTGCAATGGATTTGAAATAAATCATTCCAGATGTGATTGAAATGTAGACTTTCAGCTTTAATTCAAGGGGTTTAACAAAAATATTGCATTAATCGTTTCCGAATTTTTTTTTTTTTTTACAGGCTGAAAAGTAATGGGACAATTGACTGATAAGCAGTTTAATGGCCATGTGTGGCCTGTTTCCTTGTTATTTAATGTCAAATCAAGGAGAAAAAGGGTCTGTAGTTGATTCCAAGTGTTGAATTTGCATTTGGTAGCTGTTTATGGGAACTATCACTATGTGGTCCAAAGAGGTGCCAATGCAAGTGAAGGAGGCCATCATCAGGCTGAAAAAAACAAAACAGACCTATCAGAGAGATAGCAGAAACTTTACGAGTGGCCAAATCAACAATTTGGTACATTCTTAAAAAGAAGCAATACACTGGCGAGCTCAGCAACACCAAAAGGCCTGGAAGACCACGGAAGACAACTAAAGTGGATGATCGCAGAATTCATTTACGGCTGCCAATGGAACTGGGTCACTGGGGTATATTGATGATGTGACTGCTGATAGAAGTAGCAGGATGAATGTATAGTGTATAGAAGTGTATAGAGCTAGATTCAGTTCTGCTCAGATTCAGTCAAATGCTGCAAAACTGATAGGAGAGCACTTCACAGTACAGAATGATAACGACCTAAAACATACCATGAAATCAACCCAAGAGCTTGGAAATGGAATGTTCTTAAATGGCCAAGTCAGTCACCTGACCTCAACCCAATTGAGCATGCTTTTCACTTACTGAAGACAAAACTGAAAGCAGAAAGACCCACAACCAAGCAGCAACTGAAGGCAGCTACAGTAAAGGCCTGGCAAAGCATCTCAGTGGAGGAAACTCAGCCACACTCACTGTGGTCTTGCTCATGTCTATAAACTGATTTAGCTTTAGCAGAGGCAGTGTTCATGTCTCAATTCATTAAGCATCAATGTTGGTTTTTGGTCTACTTAAATTTCCTGTACCAGCAGCTCAATATATCCATTAACCATTTAAGATTATTCAGTCATTAACTCATTGAGTCATTCATTCATCTTCATTAAGTGCTTAGTCATGGTCATTGTTATCATAAAACACATTTTTTCCATAACTACTATGAATTATTCATTAACTATATGTGACATTAAAGGAATGAAGTTAAGATGGTGAGGAATGTACTGTAAGTATGCCAGAGTTAATGGCTTAACATCTTACACAAGTGATGAATATGGCGTATTTTTGGGTGTAACAATACATTATGACATGATGCATCATTGCTTTGCAAAAATGTGACGCTGTGCATCGTGGAAATGTGCAATCTACATTGTGAAAATCAGCATTCTATTAATTATACATCTAATGCAGTCGCACTGTTTGAACACCAGAGGTCCCGATTTGTGCATCTCATAGAATCATGTGATCACGTTCTTTCATGGAGAGCCTGCAAGATCTGCACTTGTGAAGCCTGATAGCCCGATAGCCTCGGATTGCACCAACAACCAATATGCATTATATATTGTATGGTTGCATGACCATATGGTCCATACCATTGTATGGTCGTGTAACCATGCAATGTATAATGCATATTGGTTGTTGGTGCAATCCGTTATAATATTATAAGAGGCTATAATATAATATTATAGACGACTTTGGAGCTCTATTTTTTTTTTTACTACGGGGTTCATTATGTTTCAGTCAATTATTTTCAAAGACCCACACCAGCCACTTTGTTAATTCAATTAAAATGTTTGGGAGCATTTCTAAATTTATTTTTTTATTTTTAAGATATGGTGAACCTGCAGTACATTTTGTTAGTTTTATACAGACAAAAATGCACACTGTTTTGCATTGTCTATGATTCAGAAATAAAAAAAAAGGAGTCTTTTCATTCATAATGTTACTTCTTACAAATTTTGTTCAAAATAGTCTGAGAATCAAATTGAAATCATTAAGTCAGCATCATGAATCGAATCGTGATTGGAGTGTATCGTTACACCCCTTCTTTCTGTGATTAAACAGAACCCCAAGAACAGAACCGTTTCAAATGAATTATTTCACATATAATTCTTGATATCCATCTTTCTCACGATAGAAATGATATTATTTGATTTTACATGTGACATCCGAGCTCAGGATCCTGGGGCTGTTTTACCTTAAAAGGTTATCTGTGTGTGTATACTTTATCATTTGTTTGGGAGCATTATTTTTAAAAAGTTTGTCAGAAGAATATTTTTAATATGTGCTGTTCAGATATGCCTGAATGGCCCTTTGCTGTCACTCCATGTCTGAAGCCTAGTTTCAGAGGTCCCTTGTTTCTGGGGACACAGGTGCCATACAGCTGCTGCAAAATAATAAATCAAGGAATGATAAATAGACAGTGTGCTTCCCTCTGTCTCTATCAATCACAGTCTGTTCTCTGTCATCTTTTGTGTTCATGAGAACAAAGTGCATCTATGTTTGTCATGAGAACAAAGTGCATGAATAGTAAAATGAATTAGGTCAGTGTCATTGTTTTCTTTTTTGTGAAACATTCATGTTCCACGACACAACACAGACCAACTGCTTTACATTAGAACTCATACACTGAACCTGCCCATGAATCGCCCTTCCAACAAATACATCCAGCATCTGGCTACTTTTATGTATGCTTGATTTGACAAGAGGGGATAAGTATGAACAAAATTTCCCACTAGATTGACCTCATTTCATTACAACAAGGAACAAAGTTATTTAGCTAGTGGATCTAGGCAAAAAACAAACAAACAAACAAACAAAAAAACAAAAACCTAAATTCAGTTCAGGGCTTAAGCAGGAAATAGCAGGTCACTGTAATCAACAGCCCAAACACCTGAAGGGGAATGTCTAAAAGGACCTTAGAGGATCTTCAAACCTGTTCAGACTTTTATAGGAGATGTATGCAAATCATATTTGCGTATTCTAAAAGTCTGGAGGATATGGTTAAAAAACTGTGCAGCAATTAAATGAGTGAACAAAATGAAGAATGGGGAAAAATAACCCACAAGAAGTGAATATATCTCGAGCTCGGTGCTGTCTTCCTCATTTCTGGTAAAACGTCCTTTGTAAAAGAAGACCAGTTGTGATAAACAAATGTAAATAATGCACTTTAAAAAATGATTGCATGGTAAATTACAATTAAATTCTCTTCTTTTGTTATTTCTCATCCATAAAACATAGCAAAAAGAGAACAAAATATGAAGAGTGCAAGAACAGGAAACTTGAGTCTGCTTTACCTAAATGCCAGAGTGGCTTGTCTAATTAATACTTCTGGCAGGAACTCAGACATGGCCGTTAGGATGGTGTCATTTTGAGAACGATAACATTCCTCCACTAGTTAGCACTATGGGGATTTCAGGTATTCATTTATTCAACTAGTGATTAATTACTATAGTGGTGCACTGATTGTCAGAATTTAAAGAACAGGCTTTTGCACTTTGACCTGTTTCCGTAAGTGTTTATTGGATTTTAGATCTCAAGGCATAAAACACTGGGTGGATTTCACAGTGGTGATAGTAATTACTGACTAATTAATGCCGTTTAGCAGCTTGCTTATTTTTGATAAAAACATGTCTGTAGTTATTCTGGTTGTAGTTATCACTCAGAGAAGATATTGAGAGCTTCCCAGATGGTGTATTCAAAAAGAGGAAGTGCTTCTTCAATAAGAAGAAGAAAATATTTGTTGGACATAGTGTTACAAAGCAGCTTTATAGAAAACCCAGACATAAAGTTAAATCCTTACTGTGTAAGGATCAAGAAAAACTCCCTGAGATGACATAAAGAAGAAACCTTGAGAGGAACCGGATTCAAAAGGGAAACCTTCCTCTACTGGGTTAGTGGACTTATTACAGTATACAGAATAGTACTTAGTGTGTTGAAAGGATGTTCAGTATGAGTGCATTGTGAATAGGAATCCTGGGATGAGCCTTTATGATTACAGCAGCAGTTCTTTAAGTACAAGTCTACAGTATCCAGCATAGATTATGCACTGAAGCAAGGGTGAGACTTGGACATCAACTGTTTTTGGGTGGAGCAAAATCTTTAGGATGGATCCACAAGTGAGAAAACTGCAAGCAGAAATTGAGCATCAAGATGAATCAGACAGAAGTCATGAATAAGGACAAATTTATAACAAGGTGATGCTTAGGGTTTGTTCTAAATCAGAAGTATTTCTCACAAGATCAGGTTGAAAACTATATGAACCTCAAACTAAAAGTAGTTTTGCAATCTGTGCAATGCCTAGGCTCTAGGCCTTTCCTTCTTGTTTATAGTCAACTTCTTTCGATACCATGTTTACATCATTCCCAAATGATGCTTGTAATGAAATGAAACAGCATTGCAGTTTCTAAATGTACTCAGGGAACAGACACAATTTAAATTCAAATATATCCCATTAACTGAAAATGAACATTATTGAGATCAGTAGAAAGACATACAACAGGAATTTATACAGCGATGGCCATATGCTAATTAGGCAAGGAGTGTCTGTGTTCATTAGCATACACTATCACTCATTATCAGTGACACATTATCATAGAAGATCTGCTAAATTGGCAACGCCCACCAGTAAAAGGTGGGGCTGTAATCAGTGGTAATTTTGTGGACTGAGGGGGAAAGAAGAAACCCTTCTGTGACCCTTCTGACTCATTTTATTTGACTGAGATTAATTAGATATCAGTATGACAGTAATAATATTTGTTTAATTTTAATTTAGTAATATACACAAGATATTTGGATGACGAATTGTGCAAGTAAGGTTTTGGGAAAAAGCCACCCTGCACCTCGGCACAGATTCTACAAGTCTCTGGGGCGATGGACAACACTGTTCTAAAAGATAGTCCTTTAATCTGTGTTTTGATGATGGTGGTGGAGAGCACTGTCTTAAGACATCTCCCACAAAAATCTCCCACATGTTCAATTCACTCAGTGATTATATATATATATATATATATATAAAACATCTCAAAAACAGCACTTTTGCTAGCATTTTAGTTCTCATTGTTGTGCTGTATAAAAGATAAAAAGATATGCTAAAGAGATAAAAAAAAAGGATAAATTCAGTCCACCCTGTTTTGTCCCCCCCCCCCAACTTTTTCAGTCCTTTTTCCTATAACCTTTCACACGTCACCAACATGCTAACACAATGAAGCTTTCCTCTAGACGTTGCTGTACATTTACTACCCTTTGACACTTCCATGAATTCAAGCTTGAAAAATGCCCTCAATGCTCAGGGCCCCAGACAATTTCCTTCCTTGTACTGCAGCTCTACAAAATAAGTAAATACACTGAAGCGTCTGCTCTTTGTTGTTGGGAGAAGTCAGTTTTCTGGGCGCTCCAATCAGTTTATGGAAATTATCTCCAAGATTGCCATATTTTGAGTAGAGGCGGATGGATGTTTTTTTTTTTTTTTTTAAGTAACCATCCTGTACAACACCTTTAAACATAAACATTTGACTTTAAGCCTGAAAAAAAAATTGGGGTAGAAAATATGGACTGAAGAAGAAAATTGTGTTTTTTTCCCCTTTGCTGTCAAATATAGCATCATTGTCTGATAAAAGCAAGAGCAATTTTAAAAACAAAAAATAAAAAAGAATAAAATGATTATTTACAAATAAGAAGAGTCTAGTGTATTGCCACATACAGCTACATAAAGAAACCTAGTTGTAATTATCACATTAATCAGTGCAACTCGCTTAAACCCTCTTTATTTGGAAATGTGTAAAATAGCAATTGATCCAGCAAACACTATTATCTTGCATAGATTTTTTAATATCGTGCACCGACAATTACTTGTGCACACAACTTAATAAAGCCAAAAGAGATACTAAATTGAGGTCATGAAATCTTGTGTGCTTGTAGGCTAATTTGCATTTAGTTTTAAAATGAATAAATTAAGTCCAATTAATTAATTAATGATCAATTAATGCTAATGTTCTCACGCAAAAAAAAACCCCTTTGCACTGACTGTGAAGAGATGATACTATTAATGAATTGTTATTTAATATTTAATATCGACCTCAAATGGCATTCAACAGTTTTTTGTGAGTGTATTTAACGCACAAAACATATTTCAGTGTAACGCTCTGAATATAGCCCATTGTATTTACCTGTATCAAGTTTGTCTCAACTATATCTTGCTCTGCTATTTGTTCATTAGTGCCAAAAATATCCGTTCATATGAATTATGACAAGTTTGTTTTTAAAATAAAAAAGAGCATCATTATTGTATCAGGAGACAAAAAGGACTCATTAATATGATTTTCCTGATCTGCTGTGACTCACCCTGACAATCCTATAACAGTAATTCATGTTCAGTGTTGTGTCAGGCGGGAAATATGGCAGCTCAGATACATCAAACATCATCACACCTCAGCATCAGGCAGGAAAAAGGTTCAAGAGTGACTGGCAGGAGCTGCAGCCAATCAGGAAAGAGAGGGTGTAAAAGTAACCAAACAGAAGTGAATGAGTTAGATATTAAACTATAAAATGAAAATGAATTCACAATAACATTGAGTTTTATCTTTTTTCTTGCTCAACAATTCAATTCAATTTTATTTGTATAGTGCTTTTAACAATGGACATTATCTCAAAATGTAGCTTTACAGAATTAAATACATTCAAATTAAATTAAATCAAAATAATTGTAAATGTGTGAATTTATCCCTAATGAGTAGGCCAGAGGCAATGGTGGCAAGGAAAACGTCCCTGAGATGGTATGAGGAAGAAACTTTTAGAGGAACCAGACTCAAAAGGGAACCTATCCTCATCTGCCCCAAAGCCACCACAGCAATCACAAACCACAGTTCAACTGCCCATATGAGATCCCCAAGCCACCTTCACGGCCCACAAGTGGCACCATCCCCAGCAATTCTAGTGATCTTCACCATCCATGTGGTGCCACCCCCGGCAGCAGCGAGCGATCTCGAACCGATAAGAACTCTCTCCAGAAGCAGGTCAGCAGGATGGATCAGGCAGGTCCAGAGAGCAGAAGGGGTCAGGATCACTGGTATCTCAGGAGTAGCATGTGTGGCTCAACAGAGAGAGAGAGAGAGAGAGAGAGAGAGGGAGAGAGGGAGAGAGGGAGAGATTGTTAGATAAGATTTTGTGCTGTCATGGTTAAGGACAATGTACTTTGCATGCAGAGTGCAAGCAGGGACTCCTGCAAGATTAGCTATGACAGCATAACTAAAAGGGAGAGACAGAAGGTAACAAAGACCTCCAGCCACTCCACCGTCAACAAACCTGAGTGAATGCGTGAGAGTGGGGGGTGGGGGGGCAACAGCATCCAAATATCCCAAATATTGGAAGGCTGTTCCATAACTATAGGGCGTCGTAAGAGAAAACGCTGCCCCCTGCTGTAGCCTTCACTATTCGAGGTACCAACAAGTAGCCTGCACCTTTTGATCGAAGTAGGCTTGGCAGATCATGAAAGATAAATACGAAATTTGACTGGGAGCCAGTGCAGTGTGGATAAGATAGGGGTGATGTGTTCATATATTCTGGTTCTAGTCAGGACTCTCGCTGCTGCATTCTGTAATACCTGGAGCTTGTTTATGCACCTACTGGAACATCCAGACAGTAATGCATTACTATAATCCAACCTAGAGGTAACAAAAGCATGAACTAATTTTTCTGCATTGTGTAGTGACATTATTATTCTTATCTTAGCAATATTTCTGAGATAAAAGAAGGCTGTCCTAGTAATATTATCTACATGAGCTTCATATGAAAGACTGGAGTCAATAATCACACCAAGGTCTTCTACTGCTGCACATAAGATAAGATAAGATAAGATAAGATAAGATAAGATAAGATAAGATAAGATAAGATAAGATAAGATAAGATAAGATAAACTTTATTGATCCCACAGTGGGGAAATTCACTTATCACAGCAGCTCACAGACAGTTAAAGTGCAGGTATTAAAGACTAACAAAAGGAAGAAAGAAAAGTTAAAGCTTTAACTATATATACACCTTAGGAATAATAAAAGAAATAAAATTATAAAATTATAAACTTATAAAATATTGCACATTAGAACCTCACTGTAATGGGGTGTTGTAGAGTCTGACAGCCACTGGTATGAATGACCTGTGGTAGCGCTCCTTCCTACACTGGGGGTGTAGCAGGCTGCTGCTGAAAGAGCTACACATGGTCTCCACAGTCCCATACAGGGGGTGAGGGATGTTAGCTAACATCCTCCTCTCACTCACCCACCTCCTCCACAGAGTCCAGTGGGCAGCCCAGGACAAAGCGGGCTCTCTAACCAGTTTGTTCAGTCACTTCCTGTCCCGCTCTGTGCTGCCTCCCACCCAGCAGACTACAGCGTAGAGAATTGTGAAGGCCACTACAGCATCGAAAAATGTCCTTAATAATGTCCTGCACACTCCAAAGGACCCTAGTCTCCTCAGCAGGTGGAGGCGACTCTGGTCCTTCTTGTACAGAGCATCAGTGTTATCCAGCCAGTCCAGTCTATTGTTTAAGTGGACACCTAGGTACCTGAACCTTTCCACCAACTCAATGTCCAAGCCCTGGATGGTCACTGGTATGTGGTGCGGTGTCCTCCTTCTCCAGAAGTCAATCACCATCTCCTTCGTCTTACTGGTGTTCAAGTGCAAGTGGTTACACTCACACCAGTCAACAAAGTCCTTGATGACGTCCCTGTATTCTTGTTCATTCCCATCAGATACACATCCAACAATGGCTGTATCATCTGAGAACTTTTGGAGGTGGCAGGTGTTAGTGTTATAACTGAAGTCCGAGGTGTACAGTGTGAAAAGGAACGGGGAGAGCACCGTGCTCTGGGGAGCCCCGGTGTTGCAGACTACCACCTCAGACACACAGTGTCCTTACATACTGTGGTCTGTTGGTGAGGTAGTCGATTGTCCATGCAGCCAGGTGATCATCCACCCCTGACTGCTGCAGCATCCCACGCAGCAGTGCTGGCTGTATCATGTTGAATGCACTGGAGTGACTCTCACAGTGCTCCCGGTGGTCTCCAGGTGAGTCATTGCCCTGTGCAGCAGGTAGATCACTGCGTCGTCCACACCGATGCCAGGCCGATATGCAAACTGTAGTGGGTTGAGCACTGTGCCCACTAAGGAACAGAGGTAACAGAGGATGATCCCCTCCATGGTCTTCATCAAGTGAGAGGTTAAGGCAACAGGTCTGAAGTGGTTCAGCTCCCTGGGGTATGCAGTCTTTGGTACTGGAACCACACAGGAAGTTTTCCACAGAATTGGGACCTTCTCCAGGCTGAGACTCAGATTAAACATGTACCTGACCACC
Source organism: Pangasius sanitwongsei (assembly GCA_037576675.1). Taxonomy (NCBI): domain Eukaryota; kingdom Metazoa; phylum Chordata; class Actinopteri; order Siluriformes; family Pangasiidae; genus Pangasius; species Pangasius sanitwongsei. The sequence goes on along the minus strand of CM075011.1, from coordinate 14,361,536 downwards.
CCACATAGCTAGTCAGCACAGTCCCTAAGCAGTCTGGGGTTGATTCCATCTGGCCCTGCAGTCTTCCTTGCCTTTATCTTCCTTAATTCACACCTCACCTGATCTGTTGTTAAGGAGAGGGGGGTGAGAGTGAACTCAAGACTGAGATGAGTGAATGGGGGTGAAAGGTTGTGAAAGACTAAGGGGGCAGTGAGGGGAAGTGTAGTGAGGTGTAAGTGAGGTGGAGGTGAAGACAGTCCGGGGAGGGGGGTGGTTGTTGGTCTGGAGTAGGGTGGAGAGGGAGAATGCTGGGTGGGAGAGGAAGTGGGAACAGAGTCAATCAATACAAACATAAGACATACCACTTACAAAGCATTATCGAATGCTAAAGAAAACAAATAACTTTTAAGCACACTCTGGAATACACCCAATGTAGAAGAGGATTTTACATACAGCGGAAGGTCATTCCAGAGCCTAGGAGCTGCAACAGAGAATGCACGATCACCTTTACATTTTAAACAGGAACGTGGATCTATAAAGAGCAACTAGTCATTTGAGCGCAGAGATCTACTAGATTTACAGGGACTGATTAAATCAATAACATACTCTGGTGCAAGACCATGCAGAGCCTTATAAACATACAACAGCACTTTGTAATGAATTCTGTATTGTATGGGTAACCAATGCAGTTTCATTAACACAGGAGATGCTCTCTCTTCTTGGTGCCCGTTAAAAGTCTGGCAGCTGAATTCTGAACAAGCTGCAAACGAGAGAGAGAGGCCTGACTCACACCCAGATACAACACATTACAATAATCCAAATGGGATGACACAAAGGCATGAACAACCTTCTCCATATCTCCAAAAGAGAGGATAGACTTCAATTTAGATATAGATCTAAGATGGAAAAAGCTATTCTTAACAACAGCATTGATTTGCTGGTCAAATTTAAGTTCGGAGTCAAAAATGACACCAAGGTTTCTCACGCTGAACAGTTTTTTCCCAGGAATCAACTCCAGGCAGTCATAAACATTTTCTACACTCCCCTTATTACCAAATAAAATCATCTCTGTTTTATCCTCATTTAATTGGAGAAAGTTATTCGCCAAACAGCCATAGCCAGTCCTAAGGAAAGAATTGATTATTTTTAGAAGACGTTCGATTGCTTCTGGAATTATCTGTTTGAAGAAAGGTGTAGGTAAGGGAACAGGTAAGGCATTTATTGATTCTCTAATTTGGTGGGAAGCTAGTGAATGATAGTCAGTATTTGTTATTATTTTGGAGCTGCTTTAGCTCATTTTGGCTGGCTAGTGGCTAACTGTGCGAGTTTGATAAGTTATGTCTAGATCTGGGGAATTGTAGCATTTGGGGAAGAGCACTTTGCAGGTGTACTGAGACAACCATTTTTAGTTACTCCCCTTTATGGTTTCTTAGAATTTTTCATAGGCCTCCAAGTCATATTTTAAGTGTTTTTGGTTTTGGCTTCAAATTAACTTTTCTATTACACGGCTAGTTAAATGAGGCCGACTGATGCAAGACTGATCTGTATTTCGAGCGTGATTAGACAATACAGTTCCACGTAAAAAGGCCAGAGCTCTGGAGAATGTGAGAACGGGGCCAAGGAGGTCTGAGTCCTGATGAACCTAAAGACTACCCAGCTGCACCAATATGAACAACTGCCATCGAGGGAGAACAGAAATCAAACACTTTTCTCTCTGTTGTGGACCTGTCTCAGCTGCCAGATAGCCACTTGGGCCTGAGCTGCATAATTCACATCCTGCTTGGCTCATTCTATGCCCTCCGTGGCTCTGTTTGAAGTGAGCTCTGGGTCACCCATCCAATTACTTACGGGAAGTGGCAACAGATGTTTCATGTTTCACAGAGTTTTTTTTTCCCTCCATTTCAAAAACCCCTGAAGTGACTTGAATGAAGAGGTGCTCGTGCACGTCATCTAACGTGGAGGATTTGTAATGTAGGCAGGTTCATAAAGGGAATCTGTGTTACTGGGTTTCAACATAAAGGGAAAATACTCACCATAAGCTTTAGAAATGGCTAGGAACGTTTCACAGAGCTAGCCAGTAGGCATGTTCCCATTTGAAAGTTTTAAATTTTTTACATTTTTAAAACGTCATCAGTGAAAAAATCCATTAGTTACTGTTATATAAGTATTTAAAAGAAGGTGTACCACAATGAAGACACTGGAACATATTCTAGCTACAATTTAAATTATTTATGTTTGCGTCTGTAATAGCCTACAGAAGGAGTTTATTGCATAGGAAAAGCCCTTACCACCTTGTCGTTCCTTGTGGCTTGAGGATCTTCTCTCTTTTCTTCATTTAGTGAAAATTAAATACAATCTCAGAGACACTACAGCACAGTTACTTAAAGCTACTCTTTCTTTTTCTTGCTTTCTTCTTCTGTCACCTTGCACAATAATTGCAGAATCCTCCTCTTTTTATTTTATTTATTTATTTTTTGCATTAAAATTAATTTTTATATTTTTTTCTTCTTATCCCTCCATTTTTGGTCTTGTATATGGGGTGGGGGTATGCTGTTCTGTTTCTCTTTATTTGTTCTTAAAATAAAATACTATATTTAACATTTTATTTTATTTTGCATTGATGTGCCTTCAAAATAAATAAATAAACACACACACACACACACACACACACAGTCAGGTCCATAAGTATTTGGACAGTGACAGTTTTCATAATTTTGCCTCTGTACACCACCACAATGGATTTGAAATGAAGCCATCAAGATGTGATTAATTCAAGGGGTTTAACAAAAATATTGCATTAATCGTTTAGGAATTACAGCCAATCTTTTCACAGTCCCTCCATTTTCACAGGCTCAAAAGTAATTGGACAATTGACTGATAAGCAGTTTCCAGGTGTGACCTGTTTCCTCGTTATTTCATGACAAACTAAGGAGATAAAAGGTCTGGAGTTGATTCCAAGTGTTGAATTTGCATTTATTAGTTGTTCATGGGAACTCTCACTATGCAGTCCAAAGAGGTGTTGATGCAAGTGAAGGTGGCCATCATTAAAACGGAAAAAACAAAACAGACTTATCAGAGAGATAGCAAAAACATTAGGAGTGGCCAAATCAACAATTTGGTACATTCTTACAAAGAAGGAATGCACTGGTGAAAAAATTTATGCCCATTTTTTTCTTTCTTTTTTCCTCCTAAACATCTGCTATTTCCATTCTGGGTTCAAATTAATAATTTGCATGGATAGGAAAATAATCTTTACATTCATCAAAGGTCAATGTTTACAAGCCTATAACATTTCAAAGCAGAATATGTTGGGTCTAACAAACTAGGGCAATTTTGGTGGCTTTCATATGAATGAAGAAAGTAAAAAGGCAATCAATAAATCTGCCCTTTAAGCTGACCTTTAAGCATTTATAACTTTTCATACAAACTGGCTCTCAGAAAAATCGAGACTGAACTTTATAATGATCTCATTTACACTTTCAGTAACCTGAACACGACATACTTTTAACTTTGAAAAAAAAAGAAAAGAGAATGAGTCACTGATCACTCAGAGTCTCTGACTCTCATCTTAAATCCATGAGCGTGATGACTGCAGATGGTGAACTTTAGATTTAGTAGAGATTTGGGAGCATTTGAGAGTGTAGGACGGTATTACAGAGAGAGAAAGACAGAGAGAGCAACATCCCATAGAACCTTCTCCTTTGTCTCATTTGGGCCACGGCCCAGTTAAGAATATAAAGTTGTTAGCAAAGAGGCAAGGGCAGCCTGTAGCACGTCTCTGATCTTCAGCTTGGTATGCTCTCCATGGTCTTCCTCCATCCATCTCTGCCTGTCCCTAACAGCGCTTATTAATCAGGGGCATGAAAGCTCTCAGAAGTACAACGAGAGGCGTTTAACCTTTATGCTCTGTTCAAGTCACAGTGACCCATTTGATGAGAAAAATCCATTCAATGAGAAAAACAAGTTTTCCAGTACTTCCTCAAATGGGGTCTGTAAACCTGAAAGAAATAAAGTGATTTCAGTCCATGATTTTAGTCACTCATGAGGATCCCCGGACAACATCATTGTTTATTAATTAACCAATATGGCACAGCTATGCATTTTTTTTATTAGAATAGTATTTGAAGAAATGAGCACAAACACAGGAGCAAGGGTGAAGGGACTTTTTCAAGCTTTTAGAGAGTTTGTGAATAAGACCAGGCTGCTGGGTTTTCAGCTTGTTTCAAGTAACACTGATGGTGATGTTTGGCCACACCACTGATTTCACTGGATTATTCAAATAAAATTTCTGTGCCTCATTCATTATCACTGCATAAGTCATCAACAAGTTTTGACTTCTTGTTGCACATGGAACCAAAATGGGGTTTTCAGCAGAGATAAATTTTTAGGCAAGATTCAAAGAGCTGTTGCTTGAAATCAAAGATGTCTAAACATGCTCAATATGCTCATGTAGAGGAAGACCAGCATTTAAAGGAAATCTACAACTGCTTTCAAGTAAGCTACCACTCCAAGACATGTGCTACTTCATTATATGCGTTCTGAGCCTTTCATCCCAGTTTGGGTTATGTGCACTGCTGGAACATGTTGCCTCATAGAAGTGCATCCCATTTTGTCTGGAATTAGATGTGGCAGATAAAGCCTCGAGAGTGGGTTCACTCTTTTGCCTTGTCAGAACAACATTGGAGAAAAGAAATTCGCACTCAAAATGACATTCAGGTGAAAGCCAGGGCAAAAAGTGAAATGAAGAGAGAGTTCTAGGAGCTGCTACTGGATGAGAAGTATCCTAAACTAAGACGATGTCTGTCTGCTTTGGATCTTTGGATTAACCTACACTATATGGCCAAAAGTGTGACTATCACAGCGCTATGTGCTTATTGAACATCCCATTCCAAAACCAAGGGTAGTAATATGGAGTTATTCCCCGCCTTTTGCTGCTATTCCAGCTTCCACTCTTCTGTGAAGGCTTTCCAATAGATTTTGGAACGTGGATGTGGGGATTTTTGCCCATTCAGTCACATGAGCATTACTGATGCTGGGTGAGGAGGTCTGGCCTGCAGTCAGAGTTCCAATTCATCCCAAAGGTGTTCAGTGGGGTTGAGGTCAGGGCTCTGTGCAGGCCAGTCGATTTCTTCCACCTGAACTTTTTTAATCATTGTCTTTATGAAGCTCGCTTTGTGTACAGCGGCACTGTCATGCTGGAACAGGTTTGGGCCTCTTAGTTCCAGTGAAGTGAAACTGTAATACTACAGCATACAAAGACATTCTAGACAGTTGGGTGCTTCTGACTTTTGGGCAACAGTTTGAACAAGGCTGACTTATGGATATAATGGTCAGGTGTCTACAAATCTTTGGTTATATAGTGTATTTGGGCGAGTTTGCATTCAATACAGATTTACTATGACAGATGAGCATCTTGTGGCCTGCCTGAGACTTGCATCCAGCTGTTACTGCCCTGACCATGAAAAGCAAGTAGCTGCTTCCCAGTGCAAACACTCAGACTAAGCAAGGATATTCTTTTAAATAGCCAAACGTATTTAACTGTAACATCCTTGTCTTTGCTATAAACTGAGCGATGATATCTTGATAGATGATGGTGGACTGGTAAGTGAAACAGTTCATGAAAAAAGGTTACCTTAAAAAAAGTTGTTCACCCCTACTCTTCTCCCAGTTGACTTTTCAACTGATGTTTGTTTAAATGTAACACACTCTGATTAGTTTGTATATTTGTATATTTTTTTGGTGTAGTGCAATGGACCTTGATGCTGAGGCGTGCGGTACTCTTTTCCGAATCCTGCCACCTGCTGCAGGAACGATTTTCACTAGGCATATTCATTAGCTTGAACAGATGCTAGACCATATTTCTAGAATTAGGAATATGAAGCGAAACTGAGCAAAATACAATGCAGTGCAGAAGAAAAACTGTCACATAACTCTAATGATACTAATCACAACACGCAGTCTCTTCACATTTCATCAAGTGAAAATGAATGCTAGCCAACTCAACTAACGTCTAAGATACTTTTCTATGCACCATGGTAGTAAAGCGTGGCTATTTGACTTAGCCTTCCTGTCAGCTTGAAGTTAGTCTAGCCTTTCTTCTCTGGCCTCTCTTATAAAAAAGGCTTTTCCGCCCACACAGGATGTTTTTTTTTTTTTCCTTTTTTTTTCTTTTTTTTTTTTTGCACCGTTCTGTGTAAACTCTTGTGAAAATCCCAGCAGTTTCTGAAATACTGAAAAACCATGCTACAGTCAAATCAGTGAGATCACAGAGAGATCTCCCCATTGTAATGAAATGAACCTGTATCTGCATTGTTTTATGCATTGTGCTGCTACCATGTGATTGGCTGATTGGACTTAAGAAGCAGAACTGACAAAATTGTGATTCACACCAAGCTGTTAAGAGAACAAATCTAAGCTATACTGACAAAATGGCCCACACTTGGACATCCTTTTAGATAGACGGAGGCATAGAGAAATTAGATTTTCTACCCAATGTCATTCTGTTCAGGCTACTACATGTCATCCTGCTCTCCTCCTCATTCACACACACACTCTCTCTCTCCTGATTCTATCTCACCTTCTCTTGTGACTTCCTCTCACAAACACATTCTTCTCTTACCCTTCACTTTCTTCTCTCTCTTTTTTTCTTGAACCATAGCTCCTTCACTATTTCTCTCACTGTCTCTCACCAACACTTCTTCTCTCCCTCACTACAAATCTTTTCACCAGTTCAAATAGATTCCCACTGAACTTTTGAATGAAACTGTTTACTTGACACTCTGTAATTAATTGTCATTTATATGCATGTTACATGCAATCTGATCCGAAGATCTGAAAGCAGCAAAAGTAAACAGACACAAAGGTTTAACTGGCTATTTCTTTTTTGCATACTTGATTATTAAAAGAACATTTATGGATATATTAGGCAAATAAAAGAACGGATTTGCCTCAATGGTTTTACTCTACTGTGACTGAGGTGTATACATGAACACTTTTATTCCGATTGCGTTATCAGTCGGATTATTCATTAATGTAAATGCTGAATGTAAAGCCTTCTTCATTCGTTTGCGTTTCATTATTCTGTCTCTCTCTGTAGTGAGAGCCATCAAGTGATCTTAGAGGAATCACAAATAAAATGGTGTATCATCACTGTACACCACTGTAGCACCAAACATACCAAAGAGATTGTAGCAAATCCATCGCACAATACACACAAATTACTGTTATTATATTTCAGCATCAGCTTATAGATGATTGAGATCACTCACATCGAAAACCTTGATTCCAGATCAGCTTCACACTCAAAATCGAAAACGTCTTCAAATTTTTGCTAGTCTGCCGAAAGATCCATCACTGCATTCAACTTACCTTGAAGCTCGGAGTTAAGATAAAATCGGTTTAAGATTCCCTTTGGAAGATGCAACCAGGTTTTGGTCATGCATGGCAAAGGGATCTTACTATTTACTATCTGATCTGTAGATGCTACTAACGTGCACCTCTGTTTGCCATCAGACCCCTGCAGCTGGTCCACAATGCAGCATGCCTTGTTTTCAATCCTCCCAAGTTCTCCAACATGAACCCATTGCTGTGTTCCCTACACTGGCTTCCTGTGGCTGCCTGCGTCACATTTAATACACTGACAATTGCCTAACAAAGCCTAAAAAATGGTCTGGCACCCATCTACCTGAAGGTACTTACCTCACCTGCTCTGCACCATGCTCGCTCCAAGCTGCTAGCATGGCTCAAGTGGACCCATCATCATTCATGGTATCAGGACTTTTCTCTGTACTGTACCCTGTACAGTATCTTGGTGGTGGAATGAACCACAACATGTATTGTCGGTAACTTGCAGTACTAACTTCTCTCTAATAGCGCCTTATACTTTTATATACTTTTAGTCCTTGACCTATTGAAGAAGCATGAGGTTATGTTTTTTTACAGAGATTATAAAGCACTTCTTTAAGTCATCCTCAATAAGGACGTCTGCTGAACGCTACAAACATAAATGAACATACGCACACGGTACTTACAACCCCCTACTCTTGTCTCTCTGTAGCCCATTATTCAATTCAATTCCCTAAAACTTCCCTAGGACTAAAATGAAAGCAGGATTTTAAGACATGTCGTACTGAACAGCGCACACACACACATACACAAAATCTAATTTCAGTAAAAGTGACATCCTCACCGAGATTCGTCCCATTACTTCTGTCTGTCCTCATTTCTTATCTCCTGTAGTTCCATAGTAATATTTTTTTCCACATTTTATTGTCCTTTATAAAAAAATGACAGAGTAGGCTGCCGCATAAAACAAAACAGAATGAGACTCTGACAAATAGACTTAGTATATGTGTCAAACAAAATGGCATTAGTGTTATATTGCATTCAAATCTGAACTATAGATGCCTTGGGAACACAGTGTAAAATAATAAATGTTTGTAGATTGCTTGTATGATACCAAACTTGTGTATTGGCAAAGTCTAAAGTCTGCATAGTTCAAGCATTGTTTTAATAAAAGCTATGTGGATAGTAAAGCAGGCTTTTTTAATGATTAGATAGAGTCAAACATTTATCAGTCTTTTAGCAGGCCAAACCAAACTAAAAATTTGTTTTTGTAATGCTGATTTTCTTCATACTCACTAGCGTATGTTTCGAAATGTCATGTTTATGGTACAGCTGATTTACATATAGCAACACCCATAAAACTCCATAAAAGGCAAAAAAGCTCACAGAGATGAAAACAAAATGATGACTAGGAGGCAAAAGAGCGCCTCCTAGTGAAAGGCATGCACTAAATCTTCCCGTAATGCAGCTCAGCCATTGCAGCACATTGGCTACCACATACACACGACAGTGCCAGAGCCAAGCGAGCAAAAATGGAGATAATAGGAATGGCATATCTCTCCAATCACTAGCCAATCATGGGCAACTTTGAGCTTATGTATGCAGAAGAGGGCAGATAGCTCTTTCCACTGAGTGTGTTATACTTCCTGTGACTTCCTGTGGCTGAGTAATGCGCCAAGCACCAAAAGGAGGAATTTGTGATAAGTATAAATGGATAAAAAAATGACATGTCACTCTTTAATTAATAAAAAATTATAACTGTTGGCAAATTGTTGTGATATAAAAGGAATAAAACATTTCATGACTTCCTGTTATAGGACAATAACCTGCTTTGGGTCGGGCTGCACTTACACCACCTCATCCTTGATTATTTTACAACAACAGAACACCACGTCATGTTTTATTCCTCACATAATGGCTCCATCAACTGGTGTTTTGATGATGTGGTGGAAAGCTCTGTGTAACACCTTGCTCCAAAATCTCCCATAGGTGAGTTGAAATCTGGTGAGTGTGAAGTAGCATATGATTTGTGCATCATTCCTACACATCATTTTCATCCTCATCACTGAGCCCTCATGACCTGTGGATTGGGGTGGGGTCATCCTGGAAGAGACCACTCCCATCAGGATAGAAATGTTTCCTCACAGGATAAAAGCTGATCAGTCAGAAAAACTTTGTATTGATCTGAAGTGACCCTTGGCTCTAAGGAGACAAGGATGTGTATGTGTATGCACACACTGCATAGATGATTCTCCTGCTTCTAAAAATGTTTGCTCTGTCCTGAGTCATGGGTCACCCTCAGGAGTGTACGTGAGAGTTTTAAGTGTGAGAGACACACAGAGCAACAGACAGTGATAAATAGAGAGACAAAGAGTTCATGAAAGACCACAGTCTCACACACTTGCACTTAGATGAGATTTTGTTCACAGCTGAATGGCCAGTTTTATAAATCTGACAAGAAAATTGTAGGGGTATAACGATCATTAGATACGAAGCTCTCGATTCGATATCACTGTGTATCAAACAATAGATTGAACAGGCTGCATAATAAATTAGGCTATTCATTATTATATAGCATTTATATTACATAAGGTGTAAGCTAGGACATATGTGACTTAGTATAATACTTAAACCAAACAGTCTCACCTAGAACAACTACTTTTGTCTTGTGACTGTAGGTATAATAAACATAGATGACGCTTTAGGTTAAGATGGGCTAAGACTTGGGTGTTAAAAGTGTACACCTCTTGCTGATTGTCTCCATTGAGGTTTATTGAATTAAGAGCATTCATAAAGTTTTTTTCCCCCAAAATGCTGGCCATTTGTGGCCAGGAGCCAGTGGAGCAAAAGTGCTTTCTGGGTGGGAGGGATGGCTTCCTCTCTCTCTCCTGTCAATCACAGTGATACTAGCCAATCGTGGGTATCTGTGAGCTCTTGTATATGGAAGAGGGCAGATTGCGCTTTCCTCAAGAGAACAAGAAATGACTTTTCACAGGAGAAAACTCAGACTTATGTTAAGAGGGACTTATGTTTATCATGAACTAACTAAGATATGGCCAAAGTATGTCAAGGACAGTCACTTGACCGCCACACATATATGTGGGTCTTCTCCAAGCTTGTTCCAAAAATTTGGAAGAGCACAATTTGTTATAGTCAATAATCTTTGCCAAGGCTGGAGTGGAAGAACTCGAGTGTCCTGCATAGAGCCCTGACCTCAACCCCACTGAATACCTCTTGGATGAACTGGAACACCGACTGCACCCCAGGCCTCCTCACCAGCATCAGTGCCTGACCTCACTAATGCTCTTGTGGCTGAATGAACACATAACCTCACAGCCATGCTCCAAAATCAAGTGGAAAGCCTTCCCAGAAGAGTGGAGCTTATTATAACAGCAAAAGGGGGACTAAATCTGGAATGGGATGTTCAACAAGCACACATGAGTGTTATAATCAGGTGTGTACATACTTTTGGCCATATAGTGGTACTTTTATGTAATCTTGATAGTGCTGATAACTCTTGGAGTCTCTAGTCTGATTTAGTGTTCTTAAGCTGATACTTTTTTTTTTTTTAGTTTTGGTAGCAGTAAAACGTTTGTTTAAGAGGGGCAGGTCTTGGGTGATTTGTTGGGTGGTTAATTTCTGGCCCCCTGTACATTTACATTAGCGTACATCTCACTGCTTTGCCCAAGGTTCCAGCAGTTAGACTTAATCAAAATACAGACAGTGCAGGCCCAAAAATACTGTCTTTAAGACTTTTCAGTGTTAGAAGGGAACAGCTTTACCTCTGACTGGTACAAAGTGCTGACAGTAGAGACTCCTTTCCAAAAATGGAACACATTTATTTAAAAATTCCACTTATGTGGAGGAGTGTGTAAGTTTGTATTATAGAAACAACACATTAAAACGAGAGCATTAATATAAACCTGTGATTTGTCTTGCAGCTGTAACTACTGACAGAGCTGCTGTTACAGACATTTAATCAACAACTTCTGACCAATCAGATCACACTGCGGTTTAATAAACTAGTCAATGTGATTACAGTCGACCTGAACACACAGGGCTCCTTGTCATCAGCGCTTGATTATGACTTACCAAGGAGAGCTGAAGAGTTTCGATTTTACTGGAAGTCACTGTAAAATTTATAGTCATGTGAGAATTAACACTTCTGGATATGCGTTAAAAATGTAGCTGAAGGACATGTTCTTTAAGAACGCAATCTCCTGTCATGTCCATAAAAATCTATACTTATTTTTACATGACCTGTTGTGTGTTGTTAACTACTAGGGGTACTGTGCAGGATGATTTTTCAAACGAGCTTTTCTCCACTGTATCCTGATAGCTTCACTTTTACAAAGCGAATCAAGAGCCAAGTAGGGAACAAACATGTACTCCTCTTTAAAATAACCCCCTGTCTATGATAGTACTTTTTAATTCATTACATAAAAAGGACATCAAATGTCAAGCTCTTATCATGGGCTCTTGAAGTATGTTTATATATTTCCGGCCCATCAGTTTGACAAATCTCATGACCTTCACCGTTCTTTGATCCTGCTCGTCCATGTTCAATGCACACAGTGACTCACTGTAACTCAAGCCAAGCTTGTTTGCTTGTGAACTTTAATTTCGGTGTTAGCGGGCATTGTTAGCTCTGGGGTCATTAGCCTCGACCCCCCTGGAATACTGCTGATATGCAAATGACCTTAATTACGCCATGTTCTGTATTTTTGCCCACGGATATGTTTCCATCACTCTCCATAGCCTTTTTTTTTTTTTTTTTTACCGTTAAGTAGGATTGTGCAGCAACCAAGCTTCCGCAATTCATAAACTTTAATGACTTAACCTGAAAATAAAGAATGCTTACACTCTTTTAATCTTGTGAATTCTTTACAGAAAGTCTTAATCTAATTATTATGTACAATTCAGAAGTAATAACACATATTGGGATAAGACATAGAGACAGCATATAGTATATATGTATGTATATATATGTGTGTATGTGTGTGTGTGTGTGTGTGTGTGTGCGTGCGTTTCAATCCATCATGTCAGTCATGAATATCATACACACTGCATGTGCACACATATAGAAAGACTGTGCCGTATTTTACCTTCTACAACATGACTAATATGGCACAGTCTTTCTGGATGTGTGCACATGCAGTGTGTATGATATTCATGACTGACATGATGGATTGAAACGTGAATATATGGAAGCCCTGACTTAGTATCTCATTATTTCAAGATACAATACTATCACGTTATGCTGACACAGTAACTCATTATGTCAACTTACTAACTTGTTACTGTGACTTACTATCTCATTATTTCGGCTTAATAACTCATTATTTCAAGATATTATCTCAGGATTTTGACTTAGTAACTCGTTTATGTTTAATAATTCGTAACTTCAACTTACTAGTAGAGTTACGTCATTAAGTCGTAAAAAAGAGTAACTCAAAATAATGGGATACTAAATTAAAATAACGAGTGGACAGGTATGTAGACACAAGCTGTATAAAGATATGAATTGTTCAAAAGGCTGGCTTTACATAACAAATCGAATATTAATGATTAGATACTCTTAATTTTTGTCATTACAAAGAAAAAGAGGACAGTAAAGGCAGTCTTGACCATTCTCATAAATCCGTATGAGCCTAATTTCACATGGTTATAGTGTTATTATTTGGCTTTCAAGCAAATGAATAGCCTATGATGTAGCTTACAATGGTAACAATGGTAATGGCATTAATGGGGGCATTAATGCACCTTTTTAGCACAGGTTTAGTTTATATATATATATATATATATATATATATATATATATATATATATATATATATGAACTAAAGAGAAAATTGTGTGACCACAAGCCCTAGAAGACTAGTAGATAATAAATATGGATATAGTGAGAGCACAGCTATATATTTAACTTAATATCTAACAAAGGCTTGTGCGATATTCATTTTCACCATTTACAAAAATCAGGACTAACAATTTAATCCTCCAGAACCAACAGCCTAAAGAAAAGGAAAATAAGCATTTCCACCATTTCAGGTTTGAGGAGAGTACAGGATAATATTGTCAGCTGCGCAGTCGGGAACTGCTTGCTGGCAGTGGCAATCGCGAAAACTCTGCGGGACGATAGATTTCAATATAATCCTTTTGTAAGTCCATTTCTATTGTCCTCAAGGGTGACGTTAGTCTGTGTGACCGGTGCACGAGAGTCAAATCAACAACAAGAGCAACAACCACCAAACTATTCTAATGATAGAAAACCTTTTTTTTTTAAAACATTTTTTGGGGCCATCCCTAATAAATATAGCTAACTTATGTTAAATATATAGTTGACTAATGTTGGCTAAGCTGAACATTCATTGATAGCTTTTATTTCACATTACTGAGCTCAAAATATTCTCCATTTACGTTGACAGAAATCAAAGGTGTCCCAGGACTCCAGTGTCAGTTAGTATCTGAGAGTTGAAAACACCTGCGTGAGTCATTCCATATATTTATTGGCTCATGTGCTATTTTTACTAGGGAGAAAAAGACCTTTTTGTCATATTTTTGCATGGTAACTCGATGAATATAATTAGAGTAAACATCACTTGATATCATGGCAAGGTAAAATAATGTAGAGATGATTAAATCGTTATATTGCACAAGCCTGTTCTAGGTTCTACATGCTATAGAACCTTTAAGAGTGTTAAAGTAAAGTGTCAGCATATACCTGTCAGTACTTCTTGACATTGTTCCTCTTTGCTGATGCTGTTTGTCAAGTTTTGACCTGTGCTGCCATATGTCTAGAAAAAACTTTTTGTGACTGATTTTTTTCTGCAGTACCTACTATTTGGCCTCTGAAACTCTGTTAGTTGACTTCAACTTCGGCATTCCTCCCTCAGACACTTTCGCATGCATCTCACTACGTATGGCAGAATTCCTATCATGGATCTTTTTTTTCCTCCCCTCATGAACTATGAATTCTACAAGACTGAGCTGATACACATGCTTGATCCATCCCCACAACAAGTTCTTGTAATCCGGACAATTCTCTGATTGGGGTAGTTCTAACCTGGCTCGCTCGTGTAGGTTCCTCGTTTAACCTCAGGAGGAGCGGGGCATTTTTCTCCACAGGGGCCATTCAGATGCTTGTTCATTCTCTCGTTGGTTTGAGATTAATCTACTGCAACATGCTCCTGGCAGGTTTTCCCCTACGTCCCCTCAGACCACTGCAACAGCCTGTGTGCCTTGTTTCTTTAAGTATTTCCACACCACACCATTGCAGCATACTGCACACTCACTGCTGCTTACCTAAAAAGCTAAAACTGGACCAGCCCCCACCCACCTGAAGGCACTTATCAAGCCCTTTTTTTCTAGGCTCGATATGACCCACCATCCCTCAAGACAGAAAGAAGACATGCGTCAGACTTCCCCTGGCTGTCTGAACAGCTGAGTCACTGGCTGCCTTCAAATGAAGACTGAAGACCTACCTCTTCACTAAACACTTAACCGAGCTTAAACCTACTCTGGAGGCAAAATGAAAAGACCTTGGCTTGTACTTTGTTTTCAATAATTCCTCTCTAAGCGGGTTAATAGTATTCTTCTTAGACTCTTAGTCCCTGTTTATACTGGCATGTGGATGTTTTTTCCCCCCAATGGAGACATCTCTCTCAAAGGCATATGCCAGATGCTGGAAATGTAGACGTACTATACATCACCCTTTATAAATCAAAAAAGGTTTCTGGGTTAGGCTGAAGATAGTGTGGCTACAAATTTGACCCTGGGACATTATAAGGTTCTCAACAAAGCATGAATTACTGAAAATACAGAGCTTGAAGCTTGTTTCTGTGGTGTATTAATGTACGCATTTACAGATCTGCTAATGTTCTTTCTACTTCTATTTGTATATAGGGTTCTGATTTTCTAAAAATCCCAAAACCCAGATTATGTTTTTTTAAAGGCAAATCTTACCATCAAAAAAGTAATCAGGATTAGGATTGAGCCCTGTATATAATTCAAATATACAAAACGCATATTCAAATATTTTTGTCAGATTCCAAGCTTCACATAAAAAACAGCCTACAATTTACAGTGCTCTTTTTCTTCAAATGTTTTTTCCAGAGCGATGATCGAAAGAAAAAGAAACATTAATATTCCCAAACCTCTTGCGATTTGCAAATAACATTTTATTAGTCCTTGTCTCCAGAAGTACTCTTAGAGAAAGGTCAGCATTTAAAAAAAAAAAAAAGCCCCACAGACTTGTACTACCTTATGTAATTCATGCAGTTTAAACTCTGAAAGACAAACCTTGTAAAGAGGACACTGCTGTATATTCACGGGTGCTTTTTTGCTGACGTGTCCACGTCAAAATTATCATTATGACTTAGGGACAACATGCATCATAATCTGAGATGCCTTCCTTGTATCAATTCAGCGACGGCCTTCTTGACATTGAACCTACTGAACTTTCTGCTGAGCCAGCGAGCCTTAAACAGGAGATTAAACTGCCAATGTGTTCAGGTTGTCAATACACTTTTCATAATATTTTTGGAAGTTTTATTTCCATGCCAGAGCGCTGCTTGATTTTCAAAGACTTTACACCAATATGAAGGTAGCTGCAAGCAACAAACTGACATGTATCACCTTTGTCTCAAAAAGTAAATAAAAAAAAAAAAGGTAGGCAAGATCAAGAGATCAACTGAATTCTTCATATTCAGTGAGTCTTCATGCCATGATGGCAAAACAATCACATCTTATAAAATAAATCATTTGTTCCATTTACATTTTAATTACAGATCCGTTTACACAGCCATTTATCGTTAGTACGGACCATTTCAAGGTTGTCCTTGATACCTGGTCTGAAAGACATTGTAGGATGGACTGCTCAGGACTTCTCGTTAATTGCTGTCAGACTCAAGGATGTAAATAATTTAAGTGCTTAAATGATGCCACTGGTGGCTAAAGAGAGATCATTTGGTTGTTATTAGTTTTCTGTCTGCTTCTAATCTTAAGCTGTGACGAGACTCCTGATCATTCACTAAATGCCAATTTTTTAACTGACATGATGGCGGCACATTATGAAATCCATGATTTATTCATCATGGTCCATTAAACGTAAAACATCCCTTTTGACTTTCTCAGCATCTCTAAGAGCATGGTAAGTTTTCACCTCCCTATAGGTGAAACATTCCCAAATATTTCCCCCAAAGCCCTGCATCACAAGATGATACACCCGGCTTCACCAGCAGTGTTGGGTGGAGTCCTCTAATGTTGTTAGAGGACTCAGGTATGCTAAGACAGGGCCCAGACGACTGCAGTTTGTTTGACAGATGTTAAGAATATAGCCAGACTCTCTTCTTGCACCTTCTTTCAGCTTTATACCTTATCATGTTTATGCCTCTCTTTCGTTTTCCCTCAAGGTTCTCTTCCTTTCCAGGTCACAATTGAAAGTCCTCCCATGTATCCTTGACTTTTCATATGAGGCCAGATTTGAACACATTTGTTTGCCCAGCTTCCCAAAACCAATCATTTGGAATGTAATTTTCTGTGACATTTCGCGACTTGATTGTGAGTGAACAGAATAGAAATAGAAAGTCGAACTTACAATAGCAAACACTAACACTAAAGTTCATAGAGTTAGCCTAAGTTCAGCTTATGGAAAAATTTGTCTTTAAGGAAAGAAAAAAAAAATACATGCAAAAGTAAATCACCAAAAAAATAATAATAATAATTTGCAAAAGTAAAGGTGATAAGAATGATACATTGCTAAGCTAAGGCTCTTGACAATGGAAACTGCAAAATGCTTATTTGTCTTCCCCAGAGGTCAGAGTAAAAAGTATGGTTACTTTTTCACTTGTTTATTGTTACTTGTCACTTGTAATACTTGTCCAGTAAGACTTTAGGTTTTAACTGGATCTTTGAGCACTTAGGATCTCAAGTCTGTTTATAATAGCCATACTCAAAACTGGGCGCCAAACAGAAGTTGTTCAATTTCATTGGCAGCATCTGTACATTTACAGAAGGTGCCATGATTGGACTGGATAAGATGTGCTCTTTATCTCTTAGATAAAGAAACCAAAATCGCAGAAAGCTGTGAAAAAGTTACCAGGCCCATAAAGACGTTACAGTTCAATGGAGACATCTTTCTATGCTGATGGTACAAGCCACAAGTGAGTCCTCAGGACAAGAGATACAAGTAAGAAATACAAAAGTCAACAAAAGAAATCAGGGATAGTTATTGGACTTGAACATAAGCAGTGATACCAAACTCCAAAACATAAAATCATGCAGATACAGATACATAAAATGAGGAAAAAAGTGACCTCAGTGACTTTGACCTTTGGCACGGTTGTTGGTTCCAGAAAGGCTCATTTAAGTATTTGAGAAACTGCTGACCTCCTGGGATTCTCACACACAACAGTCTCTAAAGTTTACACAGAATGGTGTGAAAAATAAACATCCAGTGACAGTTAACACGGCAGATACGCCTTGTTAAAGAAAGAGGTCAGAGGAGAATGGCCAGACTGGTTCAAACTGACAGGAAGACTACTCAAAATAACCAAATATCTCAACCACTGTTTACAACCGTGGTGAGCAGAAAAGCATCTCAGAATACACAACATGTTGAACCTTGAGGTGTATGGGCTACAACAGCAAAAGATTACATCGGGTTCCACTTCTACCACGAACAGGAATCTGAGGATACAGCAGGCACGGGAATTCAAAGGGAATATAGATGTCAGTGACATTTTAAACAAACTCAGAAATTGAGTATGAAATAAATCTTGGGTGCCAGTGAAGTGGCGTGCTGTCATGTGCAAGTCATTCAAAGGGTTTTCCTTTAAAGAAATAATAAGCAGCCGTACAATTTGCCATAAAGTAATAAAGAAAAAAAAACGAATCATAATAATAAGAAGAACTACTTGGAAGAACTCCGGATAGCATGTGTCGACATGATGTGTGCCATTTACGACAATCTTAACGACGTCATGCAGCACCAGTCATGCTCTGTCAGTCCTGTAATTGCCAATTTCAGCTCCTGCCTCGTTCGAGGCCATTTTGTCTTTAGTGAAATGCTCAATTGGGTTCAGGATAGGTGACTGACCTGTTCCGTCTGGTGCATTCCACACTTTTGCCGTGAATGACTCCACACTTCTTTAAGCAGTTCATTGTCCTGCTGCAAGTACAGCACCATCCATTGGGTTAAGGGGCATCTAATGAGGGTGCTGTTGTAGAGAATAAAATCCATCCTGCTGCTGGTCACATCAATATCAATAAATACATGTGAGCCTGTTATCTAATTTTTTATTTTTATTTTTTAAAGGAAACAAAGTGATGCAGGAACTTCCTCATTTAATCCACCACCGATCAAATCCTGCTTTGATGCTGAGGCAACTTAAGAGCTAATGAATACTGCTTTTATAATGAGGCCTTTAACAAACACATGAAATCACAGAGCCCGCATCGGAGGTTTCATAATCAAAAACATTGTTTCACCGTGACGATGCTTTAAAACAAGGCCCTTCGCAAAGGCTCTTCAATGATCTGCTCGTGATCAAATGAAAGCACTGGTTGTTCTTATTAATGCTAGACTTTGCTATTTTTGCAATTAAAGTTCAAGAGTAGGCAGAATTGTTCAACGTGATTCAGCTTGGGGCCCTGACTAATTCTAAGGAGCTTCGCGCAAATTTTATGTGGCTAAAAATCCAAGACACCGAAGGTTTTGCAGCAAAATCTCATCCTTAAATGAGCAAGGAAACTTCAGGCCGTGCTGTTATAAGCTTAGATTATGTGGAGCTTTTGCCATACACATCCCTGTGTGTGAACTGTTACTAAAGGAACAACAACATATTACAACCAGCGTATTAATTTATTTTACGGTTGGAACTACTGTCAGAGCTGCTGTTATAGATAATAATCAATACTGCTCTGTGGTATAAATATGAATAAAACATATTGGTAATATTAATAGGGTTCAACAATTAAAGTAAACAAGGAACCATGGAAATAATTATCAAATGGTTCAGCTGATGCTGTCAGTCTATGTTGAGCAATTTATTAAGTGAAGCTCTTTTTACACACCGCCCACCGCGACTACGCACATCAGTGCCTGTCTGCGGCTTCAGAATAAATAACTAACGTTTTGACAAATGATCAAATGTAAAACAGTTTTATCATTATAAACCAACGAGCTGGAAAATTACATGCTGTGTGTTTAAGATTAAGTTCTGATCATTTTTTGCTTGAATGACGTGAGGTTCCGGGAACGTGAGAGAGATGGAGCGATGCAAATATGCTCAAAACTGTATTCATCGGATTTAAAAACTGTTGTTTAATGATAGGCGGCTCTAGGTTTATGAATGGTTCACAAGGTTGGTCAATGCAGGTGCGTAATCAGTCTAAATAACCAAACAATGATTTATACTTACATATGCTGATTACTGGCAGAATGAGTGAATGTTAAAGTTTCGGCTTATGCTTGTAATGTCCATTTATTTTTCTCGTTAATATCTTTTTTTTTTCCAATAACAAATAATTTTTCTGTGTGAAATCATAATAAACCTGTAAAGTCAGCATATTCACCTCTGGTGGTGTAGAGAAATTAAGCTCTGCTTCTATGGGAGGGTGAGTAGAAAGAAACCATTGCTCAAGAAGAGCCATATGAAAGCATGAGCGTGATCCAGTGACGACGTGCTTTTTCAGTGTGACGAGACCAAGAATGAGGTAGTGTATTTGGGCAAGTTTGAAAGCGCTCTGTGTGTTGCAAACCTAACGCAGGCCATATGTCAATTAACACCATCCTTATGGTGAAATATGGTGGTGGCGGCATCATGGTCTGGGATATTTTTCATCATCAGAGCCTGGGCTTGGTCAAAATTGAAGGGAGAATAGATGGACCAAATTACAGGGGGATATTACAAGAGTACCTGCTTCTGTCTGCTTTAAAAAAAAAAAAAAAAAAAAAAAATTCCAGATCTGAATCCCATTGAGGATATGAGGCACTGTTTAAAAATTGCAGTCAACAAGCAACATCCAAACATACTAATAAATGCGATGCGCTCATGCATTCTGCATGGATGTCAGATAGCATTAGGAGCGGATTTGTAATTTCATTATTTATGCCATGATCTTCTATCAACCAGTCTTGCCATATTAATAACATAAATAAGTGTAGAAAACAAAACAGCTTCATGACAGTTTCACTGAAAATCATTTATAACTTTCTCCAGATCTACCCTTCTATTTCTCCTCCAGTACTTCATCGGCTGTCATGGAGTGTAACTTTGTAGCAAACAGCTGTCAAAGAGAAACAGGAAAAAATGTATCATCCTGAATGGTTCATTTTGTTTCTCATCACAGCAGCTGGCAGCCAATAAAATTTGATTAAACATCACATTCGTGTAATGTTTACTACCCTAAGGCAGACTTGTTCACAATATATTAAATTCATAAATATGATCATTAACATATAAAGAAAAGATATAAAAGAGTCATTTTTGTTGTTTTGTTGGCACTGAACTCCAGGTGTGTTTAAGGAGTTTTACTTTAAGCTCAGTGTCGAAGCTTGCTTCTGGGTTCTGCGTGCAACATTCAGAATAACAAACCTAGTAAACCTAAGAAAAAAAAAAAAGCAAAAAGCGAATAAAAAACAGCCTTAAGTAGGTTGGAAGCAACAGTGCAGCAGCTTTGTAAGAAGTATGCATGAGAATAAATAAATAAATAAATAAATAGAATAAATTAGTTGCCTTTGTAGTTTTTCACTATTGTTGCAGAAAAGATTAAAACTCCCTCTGCTTTCTCAGGTTTCTCCGTGGGAGTGAAATAAACTCCGCCCCCAGGACAAGCTGACGTCTTGATGTTGCACGCCAACCTCTAACTTTTTTTTTTTTTAAGTAAAATATGCTAATATCAGAACATTACATTATTCAGAAGTAATCAATAAAACAGTTTAAGATGTTTTTGTTAACATTTTTCTTGAAATTCGCTGGATATGCCTGTTAATATCTGATTTTATTGGCCAAATGGTTCAGCCCTAATTATTGATTATTATGGCCATATTTATATCACCATCTTTCCATCTGAGGCATGAAACCCATACTAGGTCTAACAGACTGTAGGCTTGTCACAAGCTAGTTATGTGACTGCTCCCAAAAGCTATGATTAGAAGTGATCTGCAATGCTGATCCAATTTCTCAGGCTATTAGACCCTATTAGACATTAACTTCCAGTTTGGGTTCATTTGCAAAAGTAAATAATATGGACAAGATGCAAACACAATTAACTCTATGTTGTGTCTGGGCCAAAATGACCTGTTTTGAAGTACAACAACATTTTTTTTTTCTGACAGGAAGCTTCATGTGCTTCAGAAAAATAGCATTTGTATTAATATGTACAAAGATTATGTTGTGTAGAGGATATATAGTATAGAA
This sequence comes from Pangasius sanitwongsei, assembly GCA_037576675.1. Classification (NCBI taxonomy): domain Eukaryota; kingdom Metazoa; phylum Chordata; class Actinopteri; order Siluriformes; family Pangasiidae; genus Pangasius; species Pangasius sanitwongsei. The sequence continues at coordinate 14,339,790 of CM075011.1, read as the reverse complement.
TACAGAAGACATAAAGTATATAGAATATGTAATGAATAAAACACGATGTGGTACGCTGTTATAGGAAAATAATCAATGCTAGGATGGTGGGGTGGTGTCATGCCATAGCATCCACCCAAAGTTGATTATTTTCCAATAACAGCACATCCTGAAGTGTTTTATTTCTTTCCTAGCACAGCAATTTGCCAAAGATGGCCATTTTTAATTCATTATTGATTGCGTCATGCTTTTTTAAAAGCATGAATCAGGGAGAAATGGCCTGGGCCAAAGAGGTATTTAAGGCTAATTCAAGGTAAACTGGAGTAAACAGTCTGGATATTGAAATGTCAAGAAGAAAACAATAAATGAATGCAAAGATAACAGAAATTGAGGTTGAGAAAAAAAAAGGAGAAATACTGTACATTCCACTCAAAGCTCTGAGTGTCATTGCTGCTCTTTTAGGGTGTCACCAAACAATTAAATCAACATACGTAAAATACTTAAAAATACGTAAAATATCACTTACCTTTTTATTTCATGCTGAGGTCAGACATCAGCCAAAAGGGAGCTCTGATCCTCCTGCTGTCTGTGACACGTCGATTGACAGATGGGGAGAAGTGGATATGTTCTCCGCCTTTACGTAACTTCTCCTTCTCTGTCAATCCATTTTTCTCTCCCTCCCCTTGCACTAACACAGCACTAATAATTCACATTAATACTGCCAGCTGCCGTGGATATAATCTCGTTATCTGGTCAACACTCAAAAACATGGTAAATTAAGACAAATGAGAAGAGGTCAAGCTCAATTTTCCAGCAAATTATAGCAGATAAATCACGAGAAAAAGGACGAGAGAGAATAGTGAGAGAGTCTAAAACTTATAAAATGGAGCTGGATTCAGAAGTTAGCTGATGACTTCCCGTTTCTCTCAAGCCGTCATAGAGGTCCTGGCACTGTTAACACGCAACTGATGAGGTGACCCAATAAAGCTGAACAGGGTTCAGTACAAGTCCAAGAACACAAGGCCAAGATCTGACGCAAGACGGAGGTTATGAACTGCTTTAACGAGTGCCATTTCACTTGAGTGGTAGAAGAACCTAAATCTAGGCCGTAAAATGAACCTGTGGAACATTTTAATATATAAGATACAGACTGATTTTTGTACTTCAGTTGTTCCAAAATGAAAAATGATAACAGCTTTTTAGAACCTGTCTTATGTTGGAGAAAACGCAGCATTTTGGAAATTCTGTAATTAATTAGTATTGAATGTAATGGATCAAGGGTGCAATTTCAAAGCATTGGTACACAATTACAAAAAAAGGTTTATTCAAGTATACTAAAAGTTTACTTCATGTTTAATAGATGGAGAACTACTAATGTACTAATGACTTACTACTAATGTACACATGGAGAGAATTACATCATACTTAAAATTTACTTCCAAGGATGGATTATACTTGTTTCTACATGTACATGGACGCAAGATGGCTGCTGGGCTGTTTGAAGCATCGCTTGTGCATGTCCTCAGAAATTAATGTTACAGATCCGTGGTGCAATACCAACGCAAATAGTGGGGCAGTATAGCACCATGAGACACAGTGCACACAACTGACTAAACCAGATAGTGTCGCGTCTCAAATCAGATACTTACGTACTGTCCTAAAGCAGTTAACACTAACTGGTTTTCCTAGTACATATAGTATTTGAATGTTAAAAACCTCTCAACCTACCAAAAAGACTGTTTTGCATACCCGTCATCTGAATATTCTAGATTAGTAAATGTTTTAGATTTGAGATTTGAGACACGGCTCATGACAACACTCACGACAACGGCAGAAATTTTTAGCAGATCGTGTCAGTGTGTAACATGGCTGTGCATGAAAGCCCTAGATAGGGAGGTTTTGGCTCTTACATGATGTTTTCTCTGAGATGTGTATTTATGGAGAAGTTGGGCTGAACATTTTCTGAAACAGTTTGGCTTTGAGGTTTCTCAGTGAGAGAATGACTTTTTTTTAGTGGACATACCACAACATTATATATTTAACTATAAAGAGATAAAAATTTGCAACGTGTCATTCTTTAATAAATAATAAAACTGTTAGTGTTGATAAATGGTACAAGAGGAATGAAACACTGGTATCACATTGCACTCTCATTTCATTAATGATGATCCACACCGCTAATGGTATCTTGATGACATGGGTGAACATGAGAACAAAGATTTCTGTCGAAGAAACAAACAAACAAAAATATTATGCAGTAGCTTCAGGTTTAGAGCAGAATGGTATAATGCATGAAGCGCAAGAATAATAATCAGGCGACGTAAATCACATGATGTGCACGGAAAGATTTGCTGTCAGTATGTTGAAAGGTTTGGCTAATAAGTCTTCCAGAACTATACGAAAAAGAAGACAAATAGGCCCAACAGTCTGGGCATGAGCATTAAAGGCTGTTGGCACGCAGCATAAATAAGAAATATGGCCTTTTGTTGAAGTAAAACCACAACAATGCGGTCTTGTCCTTTCTTTTCCCTGTGATGCTAATTGGATGTTGCGGTGCACTTTAATTTATTTCTGCAAATGAATGGAGTCACCGTCCTCATTTATTATTCAAAACACATAAACCAATCAGTTCACCTGCTCATTTTGGATCTCCTATTTCATTTAGGTATCTGGAAATGGGAAGAAGGGAGGAGAAGTCCATAATATATGCTTGATCTGGTATGCTTGGTTAGAAAATGATATACACTCACCAGACACTGTATTAGGAACATTATATTAATATTGGGTAAGACCCAAAACAGTCTCAATTCTTCATGGTATGAACTCCACAAGATGTTGGAAACATTCCTTTTGATATTCTACCACATCCCAAAGGTGTTCAATTGGATTCAGATCTGGTGACTGGGGAAAGCATTGAAGTATACTGAACTCATGTTCAGTGCCATGTTCATGGAACCGTGCCATGGCGCATTATCATGCTGGAAGTAGACATTACAAGATGGGTAAACTGTGGCCAGAAAGGGATGTACATACTCAGTAACAATACTCAGATACTCAAGCATTCAAACGATGGTTGATTGTATTAAAGAGCCCAAGAAAACTTTCCCCACATCATTATACCACCACCACCATCTTCATGTCGCAATAGATATTGGGATTCATCAGACCAGGTGATGTTTTTCCAATCTTCAGCTGTCCAGCTTCGGTGCCCACTGTAGCCTCAGATTCCTGTTCTTGGCTTACAGGAGCAGAACCCAATGTCTTCTGCTGTTTGAGCCCATCTGCCTCAAGTTTCAATGTGTTGTGTGTTCAGAGATGCTTTTCTGTTCACCATGATTGTAAAGAGTGGTTAATTGAGTCACTGTAGCCTTCATGTCAGCTCGAACCAGTCTGACCATTCTCCTCTTGACCTGCATCTGTATCCAACTGAACATTCATTTTTCCATTCCTTTCATGTACATTCAGAGGAGGAGCCTACTTTCTGTCTACTTTCTGAGTGCTTTCCATCTATACCATTCTCTCCATTTGCATTTAGTGCATTTTTTGGCCTTTTTAAAAAGCAAATGGCTTTATGAGACGATCGTACTCAATGGACTCTATGCACCGTCACTTCCGTGTTTTTTCTCAGGGAGCGCGTTTACATCCGGTGCTGCGCCGAAGGCCATTGATCTTTAGAAGCCCTAGCTTCTAAACTGCTTGTCAAAAGTTAAAAAATAAATAAATAACTAAATAAATTTCATTTGATTCTCACAATCCCAACCATGCCTCTAAGCTGATATCTGGAGAGGAACGAGGCAGTGAGGTCTGTAATGGAATGACCTGCCCAGTTATCTGAACTTAACCCAGGAGGCAAGCTGCTCTGGGAATAGTTGGGACCAAAAGTTTTGAGGTGACCATCAAGCTCCATAAACCTGTGTAACATTTTAAGCGACAAAAGTGTGAAAAATCGGTTGATTGATGTACGTTACATGTTTGGCGTTTTTGCATAAGCTATTATCAGCACAAGCTAACTGTACTAGCTACAAACGCTAGTACAGTTACACCAACGATCTTGTTTTCATTAAAACTTTATTTTCCTTCATAATGTCTCTATACACATTTAATGAGCAGATGAATATGACAGGATAAGAGGAAAATGCATGTTTTTGTTTTTATTCCCCTTTTTTTTTTTTTTTTGAGTCAAGCAGTATATAGGAACTAATTGCAGGTTGGAAATAAAGTTGTGAGTGGGGGGATTGGTTCGAGGAATCATACGAGGCAATCATTTGCATAAAGCTGAGAAGTTTTAAACCTGCATGTTGCTTGTCGTGCTGTTGCTTTGTCGCTGAAATCGCAGCTCCGTGTCATGCGCGTACATAGAAAATAAAAGGTCGAAAAAGGCTGCCTGTTGCTTTGTCGCTCGCTAGTGTGAACATACCTTTATTAACTTCAAAAGAAAGAAAGAAAAAAAAAGAGTCTGGTGAGGGAAAGACTGGCTGTTATAATGTGTTATAAAGTGACCTGTCTCGCCAACGTTTCCATAACATTAAACATAAATGGTAAAAAGCATGTTTACAACATTTTTAATTACTGGCAAATCAGATGCTGTTATTGGAAATAATCAACTTCGGAATGGTAATAGTAACTACACTTAGAATTGGGCCGCATCACACCACCCCTTCACTGATTCTTTTCAAAAACAGCACGCCCATTTTGTATTATAACGTTCCTTGTGGTTGGGATACCTGCAAAACGTGCACTTCATATTTCATTACAGAAAGCCTGCAGATTTTCAGAACTATATATAGTACAAAAAAAACGAAGTCACTACGTAAAGGGTTTTCCCAGGCCACCACATAATTATTAAATGTGGCTATTATAGATGTTTTCATAAGACAGGAAAGCTAGCTTTCAAGCTAGGCCTACGAGATTCAGTATAAACTCTGAATATTAACATACAGGGGTATGAAAATATGACTAATCAGAATGAGTACAATACGGCAGGGCTGCTCCGTTGCGCTCTGCAGGGCTCTGCCTCCTGCGGAGACGCTCTCATTTCTGCCAGCGATGATCAACATTCACCTCGGCAGAAAAAGAAGAGAGGAGAGAGCGAGCTCACGCTGTCGTCATTTCCCCTCTCCCCCCTCCATCTGTCTCTCCTTCATCAATTCACGCTGCAATTTACTGGCAGGCCCCAGTTTTGTGAATGCAGCGCATGTCTAATTGTAACGAGTTATCAAGTGTAATGAGCTTTTAATGTTTTCACACACACAGAAAATTGCTCTGCGGTAATTAAGGAGTCATCATACTGTGATGGAGTACCTTATCAGAGAGATAAATATGGTTTTGATGCACTGGAGAAAATATAGTATTTTTGGTTTTTTTTGTATATTTCGTATACATATTTCTAAGGAAGCATTTTTTTTTTTTTTATAGACTCACATTTTACCTGTATTTTAACTCAAAAGGCATTTTAATAGCTTTTGATGGTCTCTTATTACTTTTAAAGGTTATAACCTTGGGCAGGACATTACAAGCACCATAAAATCCCTGGGCTCAAAATAGCTTTTGATGTTTAAAGTATGAAGAAAAAAAAAAAAAAAGCTAGCAGCCTTCCACTGTGAAATCAGCTGCCTTTAAATCAAAAACTTACACTTGTGCGTGCCAAGGTCAAAAAATCGAAGGAGGCATCTTTGATGCCATTTCTAGTAGAGACTTAGAGATGTACTGTATGTTTGTTGAGTGATATCCATTAGCAGGATGCAGCTGACAGTTTGACAGTAACCCATGTCCCTACTGAAAAAACAGACACTTGGTGTACCTGCATAATGGTTTCAGGAAGGTTGGAATTTAAAAGAAGGTGTCTACATTTGATGATTTGTTGTCAGATTTTGTTTAAAGATCATTTATATGGCTCTATTATATGGCTAAGACCTGAACCAATAACAAACAAGTCCAAACAACAAGCCAGGCTTCAGTAACTGAGATTATAATCAAGGTAGAACTTGGCTGGCATTAGCATCTGGCCTTCATTATAATAAGCAGCTTCAAGGAACAGAATTCCATTCTGGGGGTTTTCAAATTTGTTTTCAAATAAGCTTTTAATCATTTGTTCTTCGAAAAAGCTTTGGAAGCAGTACAATCCAAAAAAAATCATACTGATACAGGACAAGAATGTCAGTTAATTTTCACATCAAACATCAGAATGGGGGAAGTGTGAGCTCATGACATGGTTGTTGGCTGGTTTGAGTATATCAGAAACTGCCGATTTTGCTGGGATTTTCACACACAGCAGTCTCTAGAGTTTACATAGAATGGTGCAAAAAACAAAAAACATCCAGTGAGCGGCAGTTCTGCGGTTGGAGACGCCTTGTTGATGAGAGAGCTCAGATGAGAATGGCCAGACTGGTTCGAGCTGACAGGAAGTCTATGGTAACTATGGAAGTCAGCCAATTTTTACAACCGTGGTGAGCAGGAAAGCATCTCGGAACACACAACATGTTGAACCTTGGTGTGGATGGGCTACATCAGCAGAAGACCATGTTGGGTTCCACTCCTCTTAGCCAAGAACAGCAATCTGAGGCTAAAGTTGGCGCAGACTTACCGAAAACTGGACAGTTAAAGATTGGACATTTGAATTCATTTTCACACTCCACTGATAGCTGCAGCTGTTCCTGGTTTGGAGTGGTGACTAAGCTAACTGACTAGGCTAAAAAAAAGTGGTAGCTAACAAAGAGATAAAATAGTTAGCTTTCTAATACATCTAGCACGTCGCTGTTCTGCCTTCAGCATAAAGTCTGCAAGTTTTGTCCAATGTTTCAGGTATGAGCTGGGGGTGGGGGGTGGGGTTTTGGGGGGGGGGGGGGTAGTTCTGTCCTCCCATCACAGATAAAATCTATTATTCAAGTCTGGCTAGTGTCTTTTTTCTCTATATATATAAAATCAACCACAAGGGGGTATACAACAGCTTTGCATTAGACTTTATTTTGCTCAGTTTTTTTTTTTTAAAGTTCCTGATTCTGTCATCCATGCACCTCATGTACTGCCAATGTGTAGGGTAGCAAGTGGTGGGCCACATCACCGTGAAGTGCATTAAGGCTAAACATAGCCCGATCACGAAATCTGCTTGTCCCTGACACCGGCGCTGCTGATTTTTCCGCTCCTGAGCCTACATTTGAATGATCAAAGTGGCATTGTTTATGCATCTTTCTGACATATTAAGCACACATGAGCCACCTCTACCCCCACTCATCCTGGAGGTTGTTGTTTTCTTGTAGTTCATCCCCAGGATGCTGGCAACAGGATATGAGAGATGCAGAGATGGCAGGACGAGAGGCGAGAGTCAAGACAATACACAGGCGATCGTTATCAGCAGCAACATGGAGTAGCACAAGCAGCACGTCGAGCTCCAGCAACATAATTCATGATGCCCTATCAAATGAGCTCGGCTTCAGGGACGTTATTGCCTGCACAAATATCTCAGCCTGTCAGTGCGACAGCATCACGGGGTCACTGATGGAGCTATTTATGAAGGGCTTGTGAAGTCAGGGGAGTGGGAGGAAGTGAAGAAGGAAGGGGTGTTCATGAAACAAAATGGGTTCATGAAACAAAAATGGATTTATGAAACAATCACGGCCATCACGAAAGAGAAAATATGAAACACCCCAATTCCATATTGAGGTTATAACATATTTCTTTCGAGGGAAAACTGGACAATGTCTGAATCATTGGCAAACTGCTGTGGTGGTGTACTGGTATTGGAAAATAATCAATTCAGGGTGGCAACTCTGCTTCATGTTAGGCCGCCTCACACCACCTTGCTGTTGATTATTATCCTATAACAGCAGGCCTGGTCGTGATTTATTCCTTACATTATAATGTATTAAAGTTTACTAGTTTATATCCCTGTTCTGTACTTTGGACTATACCGGGAACACTGATGGAAGGAGCACTAAACATACAGACGTGAATAAAAATACTGCTATAGTAGTAATAATTCCCTTGAGTAAAAGTAAAAACAGTCATCAAGAAAATTACTCAAGTAAGAGTCAATAAGTCATCTGGATTAATATTACTTGAGTGACTACTTTGCAAATTATGTTTTAATATGTCTACAACTGACACCTAAATAAGAATAAACTGTTTTCTATTCTGTTCTTTTGTTAACTAACCAACTAAGCTATATTGAAGTGAACACTACTTCCATTATCAACAGTGTATAAAGAAACGTAACGCAAACTGGCTTGGTAACTCAGTCAAATGCTGTTGGGGTTTTGGTAGCTAGCTAGCTAGCTCATAGCAACACTTATATTTAACACAACAAGCAATCACTACTAAACATCTAAAGTGACATCTTAAGTTTAACACGGAACTTTCGGCTAGCTAATGGCTTACCTGCATGTGTTGGGTGTTGAGCCGTGAAATGCCGATAATCTCCACGGGTTTTGGTTTGCGTAATTTAGAGATCGTTCTCATGCTGTTTCCTTTGAAGCATTTAAAACTGAAGATACCTGATAAATTGGGGTAGGGATGCTCATCTGACTCCAGTGTCTCAGATGAGCACAGAATTTCAGCAGGAATCTCTTATTTTGATTGGGTCTTTAAATCGGGGGAATTAAGTGATTTCGAATTTACGGTGAGCCTCTGTACTTTCCCTCCATGACTGAGACATGTTTTGAATTCACTTTGAAGAATACCTTTAAAGATAACCTGATTCGATTATGCATGAATCAAAATTTTTCTTCTTCTTTTAAACGGCCTCTCATTTTTGTCTGTCACTAAGAAAAAGCACTATAGTTAAGAAATTGACATTATTCAACTAAAGGGAGCTCCATTTTGGTTTCAGTATTTCCTATCGAGTCTGGAACAGTTTAACATTTAGTGTTACTATTAGATCCGACAGCAGCGTAATATCATAAGCCGTGATTTAAAGGTTAGCCAATTATTGACATGAGAATTTAATATCAGTAGACGTCTTTTATAAGAACCTGCACATTAGACACATAAAGTGAAAGAGAACGGAGGCCGGAGATGAAGGTAAAGAGGAAGGTAAATGAGATCAGAGTCTACCTTTTTAATCAGGGAAGGATCACAGCCAGGCTCGAGGGAAGCATTTAGGATTAATGTGGAGATTTATGATGAATCTAACACTATCCTAATTGCTGCCGGGTGGCAACGAGGGCCAATTAAAATCTACTGATTGCTGATTTGACGCCTCCAGCACATGAGTACCGGTATTTAGCAAATGAACACTGCTAAATGAGTCTTTTCAGAGAAAATCCTTGCAAGCAAAAAGAAGAAACAAAACAGGATTGTACCATAAAAACCCTAACGTACTGTATATCGGTGGACGGGACGGCTTCATGCTAACGGCACAAATCATAACATGTATTGGTTGAACTGATACTTAATACCAGTCTGCAGAAATGTATTTTTATACGCAACCAGCTGAGCGTAGATTACTTTATACAACTGGTACAAAATTAACGCAAGTGCATGTCCAATATGTTCATATTATACTGCACATAGTAATAAACTCTCTATAACTGAATTATTTCTAGATATTTGCATGGCATCAGTACAGTAGAATATTAGTGACTACACTTCTTTTAGACAAAATATAACGGTGATAAGCCGCATTTCATTTTAGAGAGAGTGTAGGAGTAAGCTAGTTTAAGTTAGCTATGTAATTTGTATGGATTTTCTTGTCCAAGATGTGCGCCAAACAACAGTAACAAAACAGCTCCCCCAAACTGTTCTGTTTCTCCCCCAAAAAAAGGGAGATATATAATTTGTAGTTGTGTAGTTAGTTTTTGCAGCGCTAAAAACATTTTGTGAATGGGAACTAAAATTTCAACACAAATTACTCCAGCTGTGAAGTTTCTTGTGCAATTCGGAAAATACAAGCACAAATTAAATTCGAAATTATAAGTACTGACCATGTTTTAATGCCTAGAATTGAGTAGCCAATTAGAATACTCCCAGTTGACTATCCAATCAGAAAGCGAGTTCTACCACCCGTGCAATAATAACACCGATATGCATATTATGTGGAACATCTGTAATTAAACCGTTGTTGAATAAATTATCTCAAAGCGAAAAAATGTTAGTTTTATACCTGCTCCTTTACTAATGCTCACTCTGTGTTTAGATGAGCGGTAGTTAAAAATCTCATATGTGTAATCTCCAAATTCAGTAGTCACGACACTTGCCTTTTCAGCAAATGTTTTCTACACATACACACTCTCTCAACCATAAAGACAAATCCTTTAGAAGAACAGTTCACTTGGTTTATTTGTCAAACAATGTATTGCATTTTCTTTTTTTTTTTTTTGTCCAAGGACCTGACCATTAACTGCACAGACTTTCAATATGTTTCCACTTCGTCTAAATCGCACATTTTCGAATACAACATTAGCTTGGCCGAGAGATATGGGGAGGGGAAAAACTGTGAGTCAGGATGAAATACACCAAGAACACAAGCTTTGAAGCTCAGGTCCCTCGGGTGCAAGCAGGCCTAAGAAGCCCCTCGATTCTCCACATGTAAAGAGCGAACAGGGGAAACTCATCCGAAAGATGGAGGACATGTTTTTCCAACTGGGCTTGGAGGTGGTGGTGATCGGTCCCCGCTCTACCCGAACTGGCTTGAATAAGCTGCTCTAGGGTCCAGAAAAGGTAAAATGAGTTCTCATACCTGACCCAGTCTACCTGCTGTGGCTGTTGTCCCTCAGGCACTTCCTGGAAAACAGCACAAAGGATTTTAATGATCAGCAAATGTTCATCAAGTACTTGAAGCTGCTGTAGAATGATTATGAATGGTTATCAAGCTAGGTTAGGATACATACAAATTTGACACATGCTGAATAATAACATTACCGTAGACGAAGATTTTCACATTTTCTTTTGACAGGTTTTTTTCAACCTGTTGTTGAAAATCCCAAACCTCTGAAATTTAGTCAAACCAGATACAACAAAATGCATTAAGTATTCCCTAATCAAGGTTGAATGACGGACGTGTAGGTTCAGAGGTTTACTGATACGTTCGAAAGTTTAGGTTTGTTAGGAATTTATATCGACTCCTTGAAGCTGTCTGATGCCAAAATGTCACCTTATGACTTCACGGATATATCATTAGGCAGAAATGTAGCGATGCTGAAAGTGAAGTGAGTAGCAAGTAAAGTCAAAAGTATAGGGTGAAAGAAAAACCTGAATAATGTACTTAAAAATGAGACTTGGTATCAAACTAATCAGAACTTTCTTACCTCCCACATGAGCTGAATTATTACTACTAGCCAGATAAATTAGCTTGCGCACATTATAAAAGATGTCTTAAAATCTTATTACATGTTGAGCATAAATTAAAAACATACTAGCCAGATTCACAGATCATCATTTAAGTAATTAACTCCTGTGACTGTCCTTGTAGAATGAATCTTTGAAAACGAATTCAAATAAACAGAAGACAATCAGAAAGCAAGGAATCATTTGAATGAATCCCAGCAGATTCTTGTTTACTTGCTTCCAAGTCCGAGATCACAAAATAATCTCTTGAAAGAAAAGGACATAGCATATGGGTTTGTCCCACACTCAGTAGGTCTCCTTACTACCTTGCTAACAACTTTGCTAACAAGAAAATATGCAGCCAAAGAGAAAAACAGACCATTCCAATAAAAACCCTAGCGTATTTTGGTGGACAATATGGCTAATTTTTCTTTTGATGTGCATCAAGCAACAGTAAGCTCCTTCAATTTTTGCCAATTTCCACCCTATCACACAACAACTATCACCATCCAGCAAGGATTAAGGCAAACACATGCTTGCTCTGAGGTAAGTCATCATGGTGTCAACCTCTGCATCTTTTTGAACTGCTGCTCATGCTGTGTCACACTCGGAGAAAAGCGCTATCTGCCCTCTTCCGCATACATGAGCAGTGATTGACAAGGGAGAGAGAGTATGCCATCCCTCCCACTCAGAGCGTGGCTAATTTTGCTTGCTTTTGGCTCCTGGCCACGGATGGCTTTGGCATCGTTGGGATTTGTACTCGTGATCTCTCAGTGGTAGGGCAAAAGATTTTCTGTTCTTTCTTTTTTTTTTAACCAGCCAAAGACACCACAGTCTCACCCACCTGGTTTCTATTGGCTCTCAAGGGCGAGGCTACCATTTGCAAATTCTGCATCCTTTCCTGTTCTTCTAAGTGAAATGGCTCTCACTGAAGTAAAAGAGGTTCAAAATGCTGAAACTGGAGTGAGGGACAAAAGTAGAGGTATAGCTAATGGAGTAGATTTTGGGTTTCTCCCTCTGGAATATTTTCCAGTTCCTGATGCTTATTGCTGGATAATTAACAGTAACTGCTTTTACTTACCTCATGCCCCACTGAAATTAATTCCTGGCTACACCACTGGGCTAATGTTACTGCTCTTTAGATGTTACTGCCTCTGCTCCAAGTGCCCCCAGGACGTATGAGAGTAAGTGAGGGACTACCACAACAGAATACATTCCGGCATAAAGACTACAAGGGCACTGTCCTGCGTATCAGAGACTATCGCTGAGTATGGGGTTTTTTCCAACCAGATCACTCTCATCAATATCTGCTAACGCAGAGGAGAGAAAAAGTGAGCAGGAACTGCCAGTAACAAAACATTAATATCGGGAGAAATATGACTTCAAGTAGTGAGGATTTCAAGAGTGCCTGCTTGCTCAGTGCTAATATTTGACCACTTCTATTTGTTCCAGCTGTAAAAAGGCTGAACGTGGAGGAAAGGCATTTTATAGGGACCTTCAGCATCATGGCTGAGGAGGATTGTATAAAATTGGATTCATAAAACTTCCACCAAGGCAAAGCCATTGCTAGCATGAAAGCACAGGGACAAATTTAATTTGACAGCACGGCTTGATTGAGGTGACCAAATGGAAAGATAATGTTCACCCTTGTGTTTAATTACATTAGGAAGAAGTAGGCAAAACAAGACCAAAATTTTCAAGGTTAACACCACTGGGGGAAACAAAAACAAAAACACCTGGATTAAATGTGAAAGTATTGCTTCAAATAGTATAGTCACTATTTTCAAATGGAATTAGAAATTTGGCCAACTTCTGTAGGGTGATGTGGTTTGATGTATCAGCATGTCGTCAACATTTACACACATTTTGGATTTCTTCCCCATTTTCTCCAAAGTTGGTCGTTGGCAATTTCTACCAAGTTCTTCTCTACTGCACAATCGCTACCAACAGGAGAGGATGAGGGAAAATGGCATCTTTTTCCAAACTGCTGCTCATGTCACAGAGCAGCAGAACACATTTGGAGGAAGTGCTCTCCTCCCAAGAATGGCTAGTGTTACTCTAATTAACCAGGGGGAGAGTAACACCATCCTTCGCAGAAACTCTTTAAGACTCCAGGCTAGCATCAGGATTCAAACACAAGCTCCAGACGATACCATGAACGCTTTTCTGTCGCAACTCCAAAAAGGTTTTGATTGATGTAGATTATGTTATAATGCAAAACCACATATTTTTGTGTAGAACGCACTTTTAGATTTCACTTGATTGCTTGTCAAGGTTCAGCATGTTGTGTGTTCTGAGATGCTTTTCTGATCACTACGGTTACAAAGAATGGCTAGTGTTGCTATAAACGACCGGACAGTGTAACACCATCCTTCGCAGAAATTCTCTTGGCCATGGAGGACTGTGGCATCATCCAGAGGATTTAAACTCACAATTCCCAGATGATACCATGAACAATTTTTTTGTTGTACTAAAAAAATTTTGATTGATGCGGATTTTAACACATTATAAAGCAAGACCATATATTTTTGCATAGAATGCACTTTTGGAATTCACTTTTATATGAAAGGATGCATGATTGAAAAGAATTTGCCTTTGGTAGCAGTTTATTTAACTTATCTAGCAGAACTTAAACAGGAACCTCGGACTGTGAGCTGTTAGAGCACATTCGGGTGAGTTCCTTCTGGGGAAAAAAAAACAAAACTAAAAATTGAGAAATTCTTTTTTCTCTTATTCTACCGGTGCACACTTCTGAGATTATTAAAAATAGATATAGTAAGGCTGCAATGAATTATTTAGTTTTATAATCAAATAATATAATAGTTATCTAACAGATGTCGTCCTGTTCATTTAAATTATACGTTTGACAAATTAGAGGAATAACATGAACGTATTAAAAGCCTTATGTCCAAGAGAATGAAACTCTCTTTTTTTTCTCCTCAGGCCTATCATGTCACTGGTTCTGCTCTACAAGTTTTGAAAAAGTTCCCCCTGCTTGTTCCTGACCTGACTCTCACACACCTGTCCCATAACTTATGTAACACACAATATTGAACGAGCACATGCTGATTCATCAATGGTGGAAAAATCTCACTTCAGCACATTTGTTTTTCGCCGGTACTCTGCCCACTAATTCAGTTGACAGCTTCTATAGGGACCAATGATGAATGTACTGAATGTATGTATGACCCAAATGGCAGTTATAGAGAATAAGAAACTACAAAGACAAAGTGTTTAAACCAAAAAAAAGGGATATATAACTTTAATGACAATGAAAAGACACTATCCCCGAGTGTAACATGACTAAAAACAATGCCAGAAAAAGGCAACTAAGAGACGATTTAGAACAAGGAGAACCAAGGCATGTATTCTGAGATAATAACTCTCGGGGTAAAATGTCATTCCTTTCAAATCCGTACCTCCTGGGATGCAGTGCAATAAGAATGTGCTTCAGGACGACTTATGGTGAGAAACAGGGGGAGATGATAAGGAGGGAGAGAGAGAGAGAGAGAGAGAGAAGCAAAAGTAGACAAACAGCAAATGAGACAGAGATAGAAAGAGGATGGATAGCTTTCTGTCTCTCCGAAAATGGAAGATGGAAGGCGATAGGAGAGGTGGAGAGGCTTTGCTGATCTTTGGGGAATAGGAAGCTTTCTTCCTGTACAGTACAAACACCACATTTCATGACCAGTTTTAGTAATCATAGCCTGGTTGTAATTCTGTAATTCTCAAACGTCCACAGTTTTGGCCTTGAATATAAATTTTATGCTCACTGCGTACTTTTATAGGACCACCTCTGCACCTGCTTATTCATGCAATTATCCAATCATATGGCAGTTGCGCAATGCATAAAATCAAGCACATACAGATCAGGAGCTTCAGGTAATGCTCGCACATCAAACATCAGACACGGAAAAAAGTAATCCCTGTGACGTTGACCATGGCGTGGTTGTTGGTGCCAAGCATGGGAATCCAAGAGATCAAAATCGGCTATGCTCTCTATGTAGAAGGGATGACGCAGTGGCACTAGCCAATCGTGTGTGTCTGTGAGCCCATGTATGCGGAATAGGGCAGATAGCACTTTCCTCAGAGGGTTTTACACCACCCTGTGACGCAGCATAATCAACAGTTCAAAAAGATGAGGTTGGCTGGCTGGCGTCATTGTATTTCAGAGTAAACGTGTTAGCCTTCACGCTCTTGGGTTGGTAGCTTTCGTATGCTTGGGGGGAGGGGGGACGTAGAAGGGAGCATTTCAAAATGCATAACATGTGAAACCTTGAGGCTGATGGGCTACAACAGGAAAAACATCAGCCAGCCTTTTTCTGTCCAGTTTCGATGAGCCTTTGTCCACTGTAGCCTCAGATTACTGTTCTTGGCCAACAGGCGTAGCGAGGTCTTCTGGTACTAGAACCCAAAGTAGTCTTCTGCTTTTGTAGCCCATCCTCCTCGAGATTCAACAAGATGAGCCTTCCTGTTAGCTCGAACAAGACATTCTCCTCTGACCTTTTTCATCAAGACAAGTTATTTACACCCACACAACTACCTCTCACTGGATGCTTTTTATTTTGTGCACCATTCTGCGTAAACTATGCCACCATTCTTTCAGGTTTTGTTTCAAGTTAGAAACTATTAGAGAATTTGAAGTGATTGTTTTTTTTTGTCATTTTTTGTTACCGGTCATTTTTGGTCGCTCAAGTTGCTCTTTAAAGGATGTGGCATGCTAACAAGACAGTAGCTCTCGCTGCCTCTTCCATTCACTATGGAAACGTGATGATTCCAAGGGATGAGTGGCAGTAACGCCATACGTCACTGCAGTCTTACTGCGAAGTCACTCAATCACAACCCACTATCTCTGGAGGAGTGAGAGTGATATGACAGAGAGAAAAAGCAATATAGAAAGAACATGATTTATTTCTCCCAAGTGAAGAACACTGCATGCCTCTTTCTTCTAAACTGAGAAAGAATAAGAAAGAAAAGAAAAAAACAAAGCTAAGAACCAGCAGGAAAAGTGATATGACAGGATAAGCAGTAGGATGCTTCTTGCTCATTCCCACTTCTCCTTACTTCAAATTCAACCCATTTCCATCGTAAAGGCCTGAAAGACTGATCTGAAAGATGCTTCCCAAAAATGAGATAATTAGAAAGAGGTTTAATGACACAACTGGTGCTGTGGAAAGCCCTCCTGCAGGGTCAAGGTGCAGTGGGGTGGACCTCTTTTTTCTGCCTCCGCAGAATTAACTCTCATCTAAATGCATAGGCTGTTCATTGTGCCTGGGAGCAGAGTCCCAGCGAGGACCGCTGTAGCTCTGCTTCTGTCGCCTTTAATAGGCCAGATACAGAGAAGGAGGAGGAGGAGGAGGAGCAGCAGGAGAGCAAAGCCCTGGCAGGCTGCAAACTAGGACAAGTAGTACTCGTTTCATGGTGATCAGAATAAAGAGGTTCAAACATGACCATGATCCTAACCCACAAAGGTCCCTCAGTCTTCCAAGGTTCAAAGTTTTCTAAAAAGGTTAAATTATTATTATTATTATTATTATTATTATTATTATTATTAGAGAAAGCCGTTTCCTTTTGCTTCAACAGTATCACCAGCATGAATGTCAAGTGGCCAGCCACAGGAACTGGTTTATTCAAATATGCGCCTTTATATTTTCACAGTATTTGCACAGTATATTTACTAAACCAGTTCAAGAAAGCACAGACATACATGAGTGTTCATGTGTTCATGAACATACACTATATGGCCAATAGTTTGTGGACACCTGATCATCACACCCATATGTTGTTCTTCCCCAAACTGTTTCAAAGATGAAAGCACACAATTGTCTAGAATGTCTTTTTTATGTTGCAGCATTACAATTTTCCTTTCACTGGAACTAAGAGGCCCAAACCTGTTCCAGCATGACAATGCCCCTCTGCACAAAGCGAGCTCCATGAAGACATGGTGTGTTAAGGTTGGAGTTGAAGAACTCGGGTGTCCTGCACAGAGCAATGACATCAACCCAACTGAACACCTTTGGGATGAACTGGAACGCTGTCTGCACCCCAGACCTCCTCACCTGACATCAGCGCCCGACCTCAGTGATGCTCTTGTGGCTGAATGAGAAGAAACAACCACAGCCACGCTCCAAAATCTAGTGGAAAACCTTCCCAACAGAGTGGAAGCTGTTATAGCAGCAACGGGGGACTAAATCTGAAATGGGATGTTTAAGAAGCGCACATATGGGCATGATGGTCAGGTGTCAGGTGTGCACATACTTTTTGCCATATAGTGTACATTACATGGAATGCACTATGTGAACCCAATGAAAGTGATGAACGCAACCTTTTGCTAGCACGTATTTATAGGAATTAAATCAAAGTAGCACTCTAGATTGGAAGCTAGAGCCGAAACGAGATGATGGATGAGATTTGATGAGCTGCGTTGTGCTGCACAGGCCCAGGCCTCTCATTAGATGTGGTGACTGCAGGGTCACTTTAAGTATGTTGTGTGTAAAAAGAACCCATGTGTAATCTTTCCCTCATTAATGTATAACAGTTAAATGTAACATGGGATAACTGTTTTTTAAATGTTTTTTTTTTTTTTTTTTAATACTTATTTGTTAAGATCAAATCTTTAAATAAGAATGTTTCCTAGCACTGTTTTCATTCATACCCTGTTCATTACTAAGGTAGTAGACCTAGAATTCCTACTAATTCCCCTGCAAGAATTTTGAGCCCTAAAAAGGCCATGACATAGAAAGCTTCGTTGTTCCTTTGTTTGTGATTTCCGAAATAGGAAACGATTTCTTGAAGAATACCTATCATCTGAGTAATATTTAGGGTTAGTTCTTGTTAAAACAGAGAGGCATTTGTACTTGTAGGACTTTAAATGAGTGCAAAGAGTAAAAAAGTACTAGTACTTTTTATATGGAGAAAATACTTTTAGGTTATAATGATTATTTGCCTGTACATATAGCAGTAGATAGGACATAAGTATGACAATCAAATTGGCAGTAGAAGGGGAAAAAAAAAACAAAAAAACTTAGTGATTTACCCCTAAGACTACTGCACCATACAGAAGCTCGCTATATCCATTTGACACAAAAAAGATTTCTTTCAAACAGTGCTACTTACTAGTGTGAAACCAAACCAATGACTCACACTGTCAAAACCTGTAAACAAGAAAACAGCTGAGACCCAGGTGCCCCTGCACTTTTAAAGAATGAGGCGTGGGAGTTTTCTCCTCTGGTGCCATGGGCAGAAGTTTCTGCGGCTGAGGGTTAAGATTTACTGCCAAGGATTTGATCTTGCTGAAACTCTTTGACAACATGCTTGATTCGTTTCATTCTTTGCACCCTGTTATGATGCTGTGGCTGTTTGTTTGAGTAGGGCCTTTTCAATCCCTGTAGCTTTACTCAAGGGGGGAAAATGCTGTTGTTGTTGAAGGTCAATGTTTACAGCAGTTTCAGAGGAGATACACAACTTACTACAGTAAGTCAAAAAATATATATTTCAAACTTGCAAAATGTCTCGCCATTTGGTACGTCCACTATTTGCCCAGTGGTGAAGTGTTACCATTTTTACTGTCACAATTCGCAACAAAACAATCTGGAAAAAAAACAAAAAACAACTCACAGTCACAATTAGGAGCATTTTGAGAATTGCTAATGAACCTGTATGTTTCTGGGAAGTGTGGGAGGAAATTGGGATACCCGGAGCATCCAAAGATACAAACGCTGGTATTCCTGCGTAATCGATCTTTAAGTATAATACTGAAACAGTTTTCTTGAATAATGAAAGCCATCTTCAGATGATGTACAATTTGCAATTGTTATTGTTCACACAGCTTTTAGTCAAATGTCTGCTGAACGTTGTGATACTGAATCAAAGTCATTTCACTGGTATTGGTACTGACTACCAGAATTCTGCAAAAAGTACTGACTAGTCATAATACCATTTCACTGGGATTGGTACTGACTACCAAAATTCTGACATCGTGGTATCCTCATTCAATCAAACCACATTTGGATGTGATCAGGGATGCACGTGGCTACACTCCATTTGGAGTGCAAACACTAATGCATCCCAGACTCCATCGAAGGACTGCCCAGTCACCAGTGATGCCAGGTTCATAGTTTTCACGAGGCCATGCTGCTTTGTCTGATACATTTGACAGTTTGTTTGCTTCTGTGGCTTGGCAATTTTGCAAATATCAGTGGCTATCTACTGGCTATTAAAAAGAGGCTCAATGTGTATTCCTCATACCATTACACCATCATCACCAGCCTGAATTATTGACACAAGGCAGGTTGATTCTGTGGATTGATTCTGTTGTCACCAAACCCTACCATCAGCAAAAAAAAAAAAAAAAAAAAAAAAATCACAATTCATCAGACCAGACAAAGTTTTTCCAATTTTTTGTCAACTGATCCATTTCGGTTAGCCTGTGACTGACAGGAGTGGAACTTGATGTATACTTCTGCTGTTGTAGCTCATTCACCTCAAGGTATGAGATATGCGTTCAGAGATGCTTTTCTGCTCACCACGGTTGTAAAAAGTGGTTACAGTAGCGTTCCTGAAAGCTCGAACCAGTCTGGCCATTCTCCTCTGACCTCTCTCCTCAATAAGACATATCCACACACAGAACTGCTGCTCACTGGATGTCTTTTGTTTTTTTTTTTGCACGTTTCTGTGCAAAATCTAGAGACTGCTGTGTGTGAAAATATCAGGAGATCAGCAATTTCTGAAACCCTCAAACAAGCCCATCTGGTACCAACAACCATGCCACGGGGAGCGTATTTGTAACAGTTAAACAGTTTAATCATTCAGATTATTATTATTATTATCTACAATACAATGCCAATATATGGAGGCTAAAAAGACAATTCTAAAATTACAAAGGAAACTGTGTGTTTTTAATAATGCTTCGTTAAGAAAAACATGTAATTTTTTTTATTATACGACAGCACTGATTCGGACTGTTCATATACAATTTTTAGGTTTTGATATTAGGCAAGTAGTTGGGGCTGTATTTCTGAAGGATTTGCTAGCATCCCTGTCTAATCATGAAATGCCATCACTAGTGATAAATGAAGACGCATTTGAGACACGTCTTAACACCAGGGGTAAACGGGCCAAATGTGTGTGTCTGAAACTCTGATAATGAACAAAACAAGGCTGATAAGTGTAAGATATGTCCAGTATATCCCCTTGCAAAATCATCGCAATCTGGAACCGCCAACAACTTCCGCAGATTGATTTTTTTTCTCTGGCAGAGATGTTTTTCAGGGCATCTCCCCCCTCCAGCTCTGTGATATGCCCACAACACAGAGGTTTACAAGACAGCAAATCGATTCGGCTGTCTCCAAGAGTCCATTTGTTGAGCTTTATCTAAGATGATCCAATCTTAAGTGTGTGGGTTTCTACCATTAAGAAAACATTTCCTTTGTTGGCTAACACATAAACGAATGGATTTATTTCGTGACATTCTATGGATTATTGCTGAAATAAAAGTATATGACTAGTTTAGCTGTGGAATAAAACACTTGGAGATGTGCTGTCATAGGAAAATAAATCAATGCTGGTGTATTGGGATGAGGCCTGACACGAAGAATTAGTTACCACCCAAAGTATTATTTTCTATAGGCAAGATAAGAGGTTAGCCCAAGTGCCGGAGTGGAAAAATTGGAATCAATGTGTATATTTTATTATCCTATACAGTACTCATTGGCCTTCTCTTAAATATATCAAAAATATAGAGCTGTCAGTAGGTGCATAGTTACAGAACTGTATCCTTGTCTAAATATACATATAACACATACAAAATAACTGTCAGCTCTCTATACTGACGACCCATTAAATTTTTAACAGTACTTCAATAGAAAGCATAATGCATTGCCTACCTCAGCTGACAGCACAGCTTGCAGGCATGCTAATAATGTAATACTATTTATTTATTATGGAACAGCACCTGCTTAGGTGGTTAAATTCTTCAGTCAGAAAAGGACAGCAGAGGAAAAGCAACCCAGAAAGGTCCTGTTGACCGTGGCATGGTGGTTAGTGCCAGGTGGGCTGGTTTTGTATATTTCAGCAACTGCTGATCTGGAATTTTCTCTACAGTCTATAGAGTTTACACAGAATGGTGTGAACCTCCAGTGAGTCTCAGTTCTCGTTAATGAGAAAGGTTAGGTGAGAATGGCCAGAGCTGATAGGATGTCTATGTTCTTTCAAATAGCTACAGTATACAGCCGTGTTGAGCAGAAAAGCATCTCAAAACACACGTTAACTTGTGATTTATTATACCATAGCACAGTTGAATTCTTGATACAGAGTGGTCAGAAAGTGTTGATTTATTTTCTATACCAGCAGCTCTGATGGTAATTCCAGCTATAGGGCAACTTACAGGTTTATATTAATACACTTGTTCTAAAACATTATAATTTCTATATTAACAAATCACACAGGGAATTTTATGGTGGACACTCTACATAAACGGATTAAAAAACATGTATAATTGTTGATATGGTGAAGTTTTCTGTGAGGAGATGTTTAGGAGGATATTTAGCATTTCTGGAAGGAGTCTCCAGTGTCAGTCATAGGGTAAAGCTTTCCGATTAAGCTATATTCCATGGGAAAGTATTCAGAACAGAGGACTTTGTGTCTTCAAAAGAGGCTGGTGAGGGAATGACCACCCTGCTGTTGATGTTTTTCCTACGACAGCATGCCTCATCATGTTTTACTCTTTACCGACCTTCTAAAAAGAACATTTATTTAAGAGCCAGCATTGAGAGATTAATTTAGTCCTTAATCTAATTAATTCTTGGAAAACTGTTCCTTCGTCTTCGAAAGTGTGGTCTTAAAAACAGCAGAGGTCTATACACAATTCACAACCAACTCACATTTCAAAAATGAGCAATTCCTCGCCTTTAGGGGAGGGGATACATCATTTATTCATCTGAGGGAAAAGTAATACTTGGGAAAAAGTCAATACGTTAATCTAGACAGGTCCGAAAATGGGATTTTTCTCCTAAGAGAATTAGTGAGCGATAGCAGAGAGCACAGCTTGGCCACTCTGCTTATTTCCAGCTATTAGCCATATAAATTTGAGAAATAAAAAGAGAAAGTGAAGAGAACAGCTAATTTAATTTAGCACTTAAGTTGTGCGGCTGCCACACTGATTATTTTCTTTCTATTTATAAGATCAATTTCTTATTGCAGCATTAAAAAAGAATTGAAATTGATCTTTTATTGCCATGTGACTGAGGCCAATGGAAATTTTCTTTGTTAGGAAATTATGGACAGGGATTGTGCAGTACAACTGGCAAAGGGGTAAAGTCTTTTCTCAGGGGGCCCAGCACTTTTTTTTTTTTTTTGTTGTTCTTGCTGTGCAGGGATTTTAACTCACAACAGTCTAGATCATTTGGTCCTGATCTATTTTAGTCTTAGACTGATACTTTTCCGAAACTTTGTCCAGGACTCATCTGACAGTCTTCTTAATGTTCTCAAACAAACTTTGGGATCTTCCAGGAACATGTGTTTTTATACTGAGATCATGTGGCGCATCTGTACACTTCAATCAACTAATTACGTGACTTCTGATGGTTACTCCAGAACTAAAATAGGGGTTTCACAGCAACAGGGGGTGAATACTTATGCAATCGGAACGTTCACATTTGTTATTTGTAAATAGTTTTGCATCAGTTGTACCAATCTACCGCCTAAGCCCATTGTAGTTCCACTCCAGAATGTATGTGAAAAGTTCACAAATTACTGAAAAGTTCAACAGGGGGTGAATACTTATGCAAGGCACTGTACATAGTGATTATATCAACAGCCACCTCCCAAAAACATGCAAATAGGTTGATTGGCTAAGATAAATCTCCTAAATCTATAAATTGTTAATTAGAATGCGAATGTGTGTGTTCATGCTGCCCTGCGATGGACTGGTGTCCCATCTGTGGTGTATTCTCACCTCACGCCCAGTGCTTCTGGGATAGACTTTGGATTCATAGCAACCTTGATCAGGATAACACGGTTACTCAAAGTGAGTGAGCGTTTAGCAAATCACTCCTTGCTTCATTATTAGTGTCTATAAGATAAATAGCCAGTTTTAATTTAATAAATACAAATAAATGTCAGGTTTTGTGATGTGATAGACGCTAACACCTCCTCCACACATGCTGAGAGCGAGCGAAAAGCTTGCATTGTGGAAGTGAGCCAATGACAGCAGCCATATACAGTGCTGCTCATTTTACCTACTTTTGATTAAACATGAGCATCTTTGCTAACCACACGCCAACGATCTTAATCGCAGTAGCCTTGAGTGCGGTTATAGAGAAGAATTATACAAACATTAGCTTTTCTCATCAATATGAACGCATTTGACAATATTTTTGTCTCAGTAACAATTCATCGATTTAGATAGATTTAACAGAAGATTTAACATAGATTTAAAAGAAGATGCCGTGGCAAACGCAACCAGTTTATACACTGAACCATTATAGCCCGTCCTTGTGTTGGTGTGCTTTTGGCAATTTTTTTTAATACTTAATATTTCTTTAGCTAATATTATTCATATGACATGACTGGGTTGCACAAAATTGCCATTAAATTGGTGTGTGTAACTGAAATAGCAACTTAAGCCACTTAAAATTGACAGTGTAATCCATACAGTCAGGTCCAGAAGTATTTGGACAATGACAGAGTTTTTGTGATTTTGCCTTTATACACCACCACAATGGAT
>CM075011.1:14280629-14314366 GCA_037576675.1 Pangasius sanitwongsei | reverse complement strand
GGTTTGCCCCTTTTTTTTTCCCGTTTTTCCGTTTTTTTTTTTTTTTTCACATTTTTTTTTTTTTTTTTTTTTTTTTTTTTTTTTTTTTTTTTTTTTTTTTTTTCTTAACTCACTTCACTGTCTTCATTTGTTCTTTTTCAGTGCAGAAAGTCTGGCTTGACTAGAGCGAAAATGTTCTGCTCATAATTGCCATGTTTCATGCTCTCGGCCCAGCTCAGACAACCAATCTCGACGAGGCGCTCTATTGCTGGCGAAATTATGCTATGAAATACTGGAATTTATGCGCATGAATGACGTGTTTCAACCAATTACAATGGCCTTTTGGTGCACAAGTGACAATTGTGTTTGATGATAGTGGGAATGGAAGGTCTGCTGTAAGCCACTGGAGAGGATTTGCTCACATAGGCCTTGATCTGAGGGCAGAGAGAGAGACGGAGAGGGAGGGAGAGGTGGAGGGAAACAGACAGCCAGACGGAGGGGGCAGGGAGGGAAGAAGAGGATGAGCGAGGGAGAGAGAAAGAAACAGACAGGGCCAGAGAGAATGAGAGCGACATGACACATCACCCTCTCCTCTGCATCCCTGTCGCCTCTGACTCACTGACCTTGAACTGAGCTCCGGGGAGTTACAACAGAGCTCTCAATCAGCATCTCACTGTAAAGATGTTCTCTCTGAATACACACTAAGCACTCTTACTCTTTAAATACACACAGTGGGTTCCAAGGTCTTTAAACATCTCTCTCTCTCTCTCTCTCTCTCTCTCTCTCTCTGTCTCTGTCTCTGTGTACACCTACAGAGGTCATGAATTACATTACATTGTGTAGTTGCACTAGCTACTTGTGTGTGTGTGTGTGTGTGTGTGT
Organism: Pangasius sanitwongsei; assembly: GCA_037576675.1. Lineage (NCBI taxonomy): Eukaryota > Metazoa > Chordata > Actinopteri > Siluriformes > Pangasiidae > Pangasius > Pangasius sanitwongsei. The sequence goes on along the minus strand of CM075011.1, from coordinate 14,313,505 downwards.
GTGTGTGTAAATCCCTGGTAAATCCATAGCTAATGTATGCTTTAAATTTACATACCATTTGCAAAAAAAAAAAATACAAGCATCTCTATCCATTCTTTTGGCAACTCAGACACCCTACATATATGATGAGGTGCTACAGCAGACTGCTTACTGTATATCATAGTGTATGTCTGTTATTAGATTTCTTTATTCTCTCCAGTTCTCTACTTTACAAAAGGGAAAATCCAGATCACAAATTAAATGTAAAAAATATTGCTTATTAAAAAAAAGGAGCATGCGCATTAAAATCATTTCAGAACAATGATTCATAACGTACTTCTTCAGAGACGACATTCACTGACACGATGAACAATCATAGACATTGTCTAGACTGTGTCTGATGCATTTAACGCCCCCAAAAAGGTTTTTGTTTGTGCTTGTAGCATCTCCTAATTTTCTGGATTCGCCAAAACAATCAGTCTCTGCCTCACTCTGTCCACTAACACAGGACCTCATGTCAATATATATTGACTTGTAGATCCGCAGTAGTCTCTCCAGAAGGCTCTCTTTCTGTGATAACCTCTGTGTGAATTTGTTAAAGCCCTCCATCAAAGTACTCCCAGTGAAGATTTTTCGGCTTGGGTTTAGCTCTCTGTCTAGACAAAAGAAGCAGCGAGCGAGTCCAGGAGCCCCCAGAGTGAGCCAGGCCATTCACAAAGAGCTCTGTGAGTGTTTCATGTGGAGGCCTGGAGAAAGGGTACTGCTGAGAGAGAGGCACAGTGAGTGTTTGCTCCCAGGGCCCCTTCCTACTGTATCCTTCACACTGGGCACTGAGTCATGCCCGAGCCAGTGCCCAGCACACACATTGTGTCTGCTTCATCTCCTCTGCCCTTGCCCAATGTGGAACTCTCAGTCAGCTTGATTGCCCACCTCTACAGCCACTAAGATGGAGGGCCCTTTGAGCAGTGCCTGAGGAGAAAGAGAGAAGCCAGCAGCCTTCTCCTTTCAGCCTGGCACCCACAGCTTGGACTATGATGCCAGCCTTGTGGAGGTGAGTGGAGGATGGGAGGAGGGGGGGAGGAACAGCGCTCCACTGCCACCTGCTGGTCGGACCCCATTAGTGCTGCGCCTTTCCCGGACCTCGACCACAGCCAGCCTTAATTACTGCACGCCTCAGTTGTTCTAAGTGCATGTCAGAACAAATTATGTAAGTAATGAGGCTGAAAATGCTAAAGGAGCAGGAACACGCTGGCACTCTAATGCTCATGGCGGGAGAACATAAAAACAAACAATCGAGTACTGTGCCTGCATGGCGAGCACCCACCGCACTGAGGCAGCACAAAAAAAAAAAAAAAAAAAAAAATGCAGATAATTATATATCTCTCTTAAATTATTCATTACAGAACTATCTCTCATTCTTAAGTGATCTGGCCGCGCTGTGGTGTAATGATAGCTGATAACGACTACGCTGCCACTTCTCCAGAGAGCCGGTATAGCTGCTGTCAGCATGTGGCCTGTGCTGTGCTGACTGAAGTGTTGACTGTGAGAGAATGCCAACAGGATACACTGCTCGCTGGTTGAGATTAGAGGTTACAGGATCTGCTGTTCGAAATGAGAGACAAAGATCCGTGCCCCTTGGGTGCATTGTAAGGCTGTGACATTATGCAGGTAGGTCTCGGGGCACCTGATTACAGGTTCCCATGGTCGCAGTGGAGGCTAATATGATGTGAGTAAATGAATTTCTAGCAATTAGATTTATAAGGTCCGTGACTGCAAGGAGCTGAAGGACGAGCTGAAGAAACTCTGTGTGGAGTGTTTTCTGTCAAATAGAAATAAACTGCTTAGGCTATATTTGGCTAGAATGTTGCATATTTAGGTGTATTTTCATTGCATAATTTGCTTTAAGGTGTACTATTTGTAGCTGTGTCTGAAAGTGTTTTAGAGAAGAAGAGTTTAACGTAATGACATTCTCCGTATCTCTGTGTTCAGTGCTCAAATGATCGGTATCTGTATTCAGATTTAAACCCTTTTTTATTAAATATGAACCCTACCATGATGGGAAATGTCAGCACTATCAGCATGGTGTGTGAATCCTGGCTCTGGAAGTTCCTCAGCCTCAGCTGCATCACTCGTGTTCATAATTGCTTTCGTTTTGACATTTGAGGTGTGCCCAGGGTTTTTTTTGTTTTTGTTTTTTTTTGTTTCGCCCCCCACTCATGCAGTTATTTTTATTGTCCCTGCCCACGATACAGTTATGCTTCTTGAGCGGAAGTAGATGTTTTGTTGATTACAGTAGGTGTACACCAGGTAGATCTGTTTGCCTCTGGAGACCTTGAAATGCCTCTAACATTCCTGTATTATGTATTCTGATATACAGTGAACTAAATAATTAGGCTTTCATTGTATATTCAGCATATAACATTGTTTTACACTCTATAGTCTCCAATATATAGGGGCCCATGTGTGCCAGTACCACGTTGTGTCTTCGTCAGTGGATGCTCGTGGACATCCACTTTTCGGTTAGTCCACAGCACTTCCAGTCTTTTTTGAATTTGTTAATAAGTTTGGCACCAGTGTCGTGTGTGTGTGTGTGTGTGTGATCTGCTGGCCATAGTTCCTGTTGAAGTCCATCACAACCTCGCTTCCCGATCCAGCTATGAGAATGATTTCAGTACATTCTTCTTTTATCCACAGCATTCTTAAAGGCTATCTGGAAAAATATATATAAAAATACAAATTTTGGAAGACATTTTGCTAAAATGTGTTAATTTCCCCCATGTATGGAGACTTGTGTTCATACACCCTGTGTGTGTGTGTGTGTGTGTGTGTGTGTGTGTACAGTACTGTGCAGAAGTCTTAGGCACATGCGAAATGCTGTAGAGCAAAAATGCCTTCAAAACTAATGAAATTAAATGTTTCTACATTTTAAAAAAATACAGTAAAGAGCAATAAAGGAAACAAAGTCAATATCTGGGGTGATGACTTAAAAAAAAAAAAAAAAAAAAAAGTTAGTCTCAGGTACAGTTTGTGCAGTTTTGTAAGGAAATTAGCTGTAAGTTTTACTGAGCATCTTTGACTTTGACTGTCACACTCGCTTCTTATTTTCGCAGCAAAACCCAGCAGCCTTCATTATGTTTTTTTGTCTGAAAAGTGTCTCTTACATAATATGCTACTTTCTTTACTGACATACAAACATTTTTCGGTAGCATTTAATTTTGTGCTGGAAAACTAGCGTTTGGAAATCTAAAATGTTTCTGTACTGACTCGGTAATGTAGAAGTCATTAAATAAAAATTTATAACAAAGTTTGTACTAAAAAAAAAAAATAGATTCCTAAGACTTTTGCACAGTACTGTACACACACACACACACACACACACAATGTGTTCAGTGTATGTTATGTCTTATATACAATATATTACATTATATTGTTGCTGTAGCCCCTGAAATGATCATCTACAGTATATCTTGTGCTCTACCTCTAGTTGTAAAAGACACTGCTGAGGTTTTAAGGCCCAGGAGCTGGTATTTCACTTCTGAAATGAGTCCAGTCCTGTACTTAGGAGGTGCTCCTTGTCAGACAGTTGGCCTCTTATTGCTCCCTGAAGGGTCTGCTGTAGTATTATGATTTTTGTGTGTGCGTTTGCGTGTGTGTGTTTCCTTTGTGTAGTTAGAACTGACAGTGTTATTGCAATGGTTTGCAGGGGGTTGTATTCAGAGTTAAGATGGTCTCCTCTATAAAACTGTGTAGTTTTATCTGTCGCTGTGTGGCAGGGAACAGATTTGTTTGAAGCTCCGCACTGTTTCATGTAGCGACACACAGCCGTGGCGGAGGTGTCGTGCTGTGCCTGGTGACAGCCAAGAAAATCCTGACTGTTTCTTTTCTCTTTCTCTTTCTTCTCCGTAGCTCAAATTGAAATTATTCCCTGCAAGATCTGTGGAGACAAATCATCAGGCATCCATTACGGTGTGATAACATGCGAGGGCTGTAAGGTAAGCAACCCAACAAATGTCTGTGTGTGTGCTTGCGTATGTGCCTGCATGCAGAACTGGGTCTGTGTGTGTCTGTGTGTGTCTGTGTGTGTGTGTGTGTGTCTGTGTGTGTGTATGTTTGTGTTTGGGTGGGCATGAGCTTTGTGTTTTGAAAACAATATTTGAATATATGCTTGAATAGGAGGGCTAAATGAGGGTACTGAAGGTCTAAACATCAGTGTGTTCATCATCATTAATATGACACAGCAGGCTTCGATGAGCTGCACTCCGTCATTATTAGGACAAAGTGACTCCTGCGACTTGTTTTCTTTCTGCACTCTCCGGCAGATTTTTTATGACTTTGGCTCTGCAGTTACTGCATGCTTCACAAATAAAACTGTCAAAGGTGCAGTGCTTTGAAGCGTACCACATAGTTAGCTGTTTTGCTGCCGCTTTTCTTTTTTTAAACCTGAAACTACCCTGTTTGTGTTTGTTTTAAATATGCCATCCACTCAGCAGGAGGAGTTACATGCTTACTGTATATTCTTCTTGTTAGTATTGTTAGGTTTGTTTGTTTCTACTCTACAGGCAAGCACTGCACAGCGTAGCAGGAATGAACAAACACTGTGATCCAACTCTATTTTTGAATAAAAGGCAGCCTCCACGTTAAGCACATCGCTCACTCACAATACAGTGGGGGGGGGGGAAAAGAACGAACAGAAAAAAAATTGAACAGGCCTGAAGAATAAACTGCTGAAATGTATCTTTAATGATTGCTAATTACTTCAGGCAGAGAGGCATTTAATGATATGTGCGAGCACACCGCTCTGGCCCATAAATCATAGCATTATAAAGGAGCGCTGCTTGTCACCAGCAGTCCTACCCCGCTTTCATAATGGCTGCCATTAGAAAGCAACTTGGCAGCTGTCAGCTGTTTTCTTGTAATTAAACAGCCAATGAGCAACTAATTAAGACATATGTGTATTGAGCAGTGGAGTGGGGTATGTTAATGGTGTGCTGGAATCAATTCATTAAGTAAAAGGGATGAGGTATCAACTCAGTGTGACTGTGTGCTCTCTCTCTGTCTCCCTCTGTACATGTCTCTCTCCCTCTCACTGCGTCTCTCAACACCCACTGGTTTTGAAATCTGTTATTTAACTAATAACCCCAGACAAACTCAACATTATTTACAGTCACACACTTGAAAATTAGCTAAGCAGCTTTTTTTTTTTTTTTATCATAGTCTTTCACTAAAGTGTGTCCCTATACAATGGCTATTCATTAAGTACGCCTCTCCTCATAAAAGATCTCATCTGTGTGATCTGGAGCGGGACGTGATCTCATCTATGACCCTTGTGTATATGGTTATGGCTTCATCCATAGTTCCTGTTTGTACGTCTTGTTTTCCCTTCAAATATAGGAGGCTTAATTTGTTTAAAAGAGCATCGTGTTGTGAATTATGGAGCTTTCTAACATAGCCACATCTGTCTGTCTCTCTTTGTCTCTCTCTCTCTCTGTCTCATTCATGCAGGGTTTCTTCAGGAGGAGTCAGCAGAGCAATGCGGCATATTCGTGCCCACGTCAAAAGAACTGCCTGATCGACCGTACCAGCCGAAACCGCTGCCAGCACTGCAGGCTGCAGAAGTGTCTGGCTGTGGGCATGTCACGGGACGGTGAGTGTGCTGCTGATCCCGGTGTAGTGTGCACCAGGGAACCACAGCCCCCTTCCGCATGAGGGGCTTCAAGGCCTTGCCAACACAAGCTGGAAAAATACACGGAATGGAATTCTGAGCTTTAGGCAATCTACAGTGAATGTTTCTTAAACCTGGCTCAGAAGTGTTTTCTGAGAGCCTGGAACCTTCGTGGTTATTCAGAACAGTAAGAGGTTCTTAGCTATTTGTAGACTGTCTGCAAATCAAGGGGGTGGAGTAGTAGAATAGTAAACATTGGGTAGACAGGTGAAATGCATAGTGCCAAGCTGCAAAAGTGGCATTGCAGTTTTCTGTGTGATTTTTATCTGAGGAAGATGTTGGGCTTGGTATCATAAACAATCGTTATTTCCAGGCTCCCAAGTGGCACAATGGAAAAGCGTTCACCCTGTCATCCGGAGATCGCGCGTTCATATCCCAATGATGCCACGACCCTCCGTGGCTGAGAGGTCCATGGGAGCAAAATTGGCTGTGCTCCCTGGGTGGGAGGAATGACATACTCCCTCTCTCTGTCGCCTCTGCCTCGCCAATCATGGGCATCTGTGAGCTCATTATTAGGAAGAGGGTAGATAGCGCTTTTCACAGAGTGCGTTTCTCTCCTGTGACACAGCATGAGCAGCAGTTTGAAAAGATGCGGTTGGCTGGATTCACGTGTCTCACGTGTTGGCCTTCACCCACAGTTCTTAGTCATCGTATGATAGGGGAGAGCTGGCTGGTGGGTGGGGGTGTTTATTCCCAAAACACTGCTTCCATAAGAAACAGCTCCATTTCTTTGACTTAAATACAGAGCGTAAAGCAAAATAGTCCTGGAGTACCCCCTGTCCTGCACATTGGAGTGTTTCCTGATTTAACACATCCAGTTCAACTCAAGGAGCATTGTTGATTAGCTCTGGTGTGTAAATCTGGTAGGTAATTCTGGGAGCAGTTAAATACTAAAATGTGCAGGACAGGGGGTATTCCATGACCAGAGTGGGGAACCTGCAACTTAATGGATTACAGATACATATATTATGTAGAGTACATTAAGAAAATGAAACAGTATAGTGTTTATTTACACATGTTTCTGCTCATCCAATAAAATACTTCATACTAATGACTTGATTTTAAAAAGGAACATCAGTCCCACTTGCTTCTTGGAAAAGGATTTAACTAATAGCTTTGTTACATTGTGTCTGGGACAGCCTCTCTTCAAACATGTTTGTCTTGTCACAGCTGCAAGGTCAAAGCTCCTGCCAAATCCCAACCTTTCATATATCACTTCCGACCAATCACTGAGGATTTACCTTTCCGACCTTCTGAAAGTTTTGGAAGCCTGTTTGGAAAGAACTGTAAACCATCCTTTTGAGACTAATATATTAAATACGTGTTTACTTTATTGTCTGGGTAGAAAAATTTTTTTTGTAATTCTCTTTTTTTATGTCTGGATGGTTGTCCATAATGGGCTTAAATTCTTTGCTTGAGTTAAATCATTAAAAAATATGTCCATTATGAAAGGGTGGTGATATCAGACGTTTCAGTATAAGATTACTGATTAACAGCTCAGATCATGGATATTTTTGTTTCAATTCCTGCACTGGCTGTGGTAAGAGAGAAAAGACTCCTCTGCAAGCCCGTGACAAGATCAATGGCCTAGTACTCAGTTTCCTCAGTTAGGTCTCATGTTGTACTTCAGGCAAGGCGGAGGGTTTCTGACAGCAAGTGGCTTTTATTAAATGACTGTCATTAGAAAGGCTCATTAAAGCCTGTGCAGGTGAGCAGCATTAACGGGAACACAGGTGAGTGTGTGTGTGTTTGTGTGTATGTTGAGGCCCCCTGCAGGGCTTCTGACTGGGCTGTGTGACTGTGGCCCGTAACAGGAAGCAGTAATCAGGCCAGGCCTTCAGAGTGTGCCGGGCTGCTCTCTCACACACAACCAGGACAGGCAAGGTGACTTCTGAGTTCATTCAGACACGAGCCCCCATCTGCCTTTCCACTAGCACACACACATAGACACATCAGCTCTGGGTTGTTTGTTCTTTATCTGTAAGAGTTGGACTCTAGTGCTCCCTTGTCTTTATTTTACAGTAAATCCCACCATTTTGCACCTTCATTACTTCTCTCTGCCTGCCAAGAGCAAAGAGCTCTCACACTGAGGTCCATCCTCTCATTATTTTTTAGCTTTCCTGTGTTTTAATAGACCAACACTTTCTGTTCACAGGCCCACTGCCAGTGCTGGATTCTCAGTCAAACCCCAGCACTTAACCAACTACATGTAGTGTCTGTATTTGTGTGAGACATGTATATTTGTGAGACAAGAGCATTACTCTGAACCATCCAAACTCCAACAATAGTCTAATATCTATCTCATTGAATGTAAAAACAGTCCAGTGGCAGACAAAAGCAGTAGCTCTTCTGTATTCACCATTCTGCTGTGTGCTTGATTGTACACATTGTGCTCTGCACCAAGGCATGTCCTTGTCTTGTTCACTGCAAGTTGTCCTGGCCAAGCCTGCTGTCCCTGTCTGAGTCTGGCAGGTTAAAAAACAGCAGAAAGTTGCTGTGAACATGTCAAAGTGGCAAACTGTTTTACACCCATTACTTGGCTAATGTGCTATGAGAGAGCTCACTCCCACTGGTCTGGCTGCTACATTAAGTCTTAGGTGTCTTAGGGCCATATCCCCCAGGCAAAGGGGCTCTAAAGTGATTTCAGTGGTGAAGAGATCACTGTTGTGCATTGTCTAACTGATTAATAACTTTTGAGTTTTGATTTTTGTCTTCCCCTTTAGCGGTGAAGTTCGGGCGCATGTCAAAGAAGCAGCGGGACAGCCTGTACGCTGAAGTGCAGAAACACCGTCTCCAGCAGCAGCAGAGGGAGCAGCAGCAGCAGCCCGGCGAGGCTGAGCCACTCACGCCCACCTACGGGCTCTCAGCGAACGGCCTCACTGAGCTGCACGATGAGCTGAGCGGTTACATGGACGGCCACACGGCCGATGGCACCAAGCCTGACTCAGGCGTCAGCAGCTTCTACCTGGACATCCAGCCCTCGCCCGACCAGTCCGGTCTGGACATCAACGGCATCAAGCCCGAACCCATCTGCGACTTCACGCCAGCCTCAGGCTTCTTCCCATACTGCTCCTTCAGCAACGGCGAGACCTCCCCCACCGTCTCCATGGCCGAGCTAGGTGAGCACAGCTGAGGCGCTGGATATATATGGAGTAAGGAGAAAATAGGAAAGAGTTGTGAGATCTATGCAATGTAGGAAGATGTAGGGAGAAGGTAAACACATCATCTGAGAAGAATGTTGTAGGGAGGAAACGTAGGAGAGAAATTGGATATATGTACACTAGACAAGCTGGGGTGATGGGGCACTGGGGGGGTTTAGGGATGGGGAAGAACTCAACCGTGGGGCAAATGACATAAAGGTGGCTTAAAATAGCAGAAGGTTGGAGACTCATCTCCGAGACTCATTAAAAGTGCCTCTTTTTTGTAATTAGTTTCCATTAATTAGGGCCAATCAGGATCCAGCAGGGCACGAGCCAAGGGAAATAATTTTTTTTAGGTTCCCCATGTGCTCTGGGACTCCTTATAACAGATGTGTTTTCAACATGATTGGATTTTTATACTTGTGTTTTTTTTCCCTTTCCCTTATGCTCTTTTTTTTATTGAAAGCAAATGTGACCTTTGTTTCCGTGGTTAATGTGCATATATTCTACCCTCCTTATATCACAAGGCAGACACACACCACAGTTATTCTACTTCTCCATGATGAGCTTCATGCTGGCAACAGTAGAGGAAAATGTCAACAAGCTTCTAAATCAAATTTAACAGCTCTACTTCAGTGGGCAATAATAACATTTAGCCATCTGAAAATAGCCTCTTGTTACTGGTGAACTGGAACTCGAGCACTGTGCCTTGGACAGGTAGAGCAGAACACCTGTGTGTGTGTATGTGTGTGTGTATGTGTGTGTGTATGTGTGTGTGTGTGTGTGTGTGTGTGTGTGTGTGTGTGTGTGTGTTGGTGCATGTCTGAGTCTTTGACGCTGTCCTGCTTGTCTGTTGCAGAGCATCTGGCCCAGAATATCTCCAAGTCCCACATGGAGACATGTCAGTATCTGAGAGAGGAGCTGCAGCAGATGACCTGGCAGGCCTTCCTGCAGGAGGAGATGGAGAGCTACCAGAACAAGGTATCACTCTCCCACACACACACACACACTACCACCACCATCACCACCATCACCGTCACCTACATCCCTACAGCATTTCAATTGCTCATGCTCTTTCACCATTTAAACCTCATTTTCAGCTATGTGAACTTTGCCTTTTATTTACTTTTGTGGGTGGTACTTCATGTAAATCAGCATGTAAATTTATAGAGACATGTATTACAGGTTTACAGGTTTGTTTCAGATACTATATTTTTGAATCATTAATATCTACCAAGTAACATTTTGTATGTATTCACACACACAGACACACATTTTTTGCTTATCTTCTATATTTGTCTGCTTGCTGCATACAATATTTATGCTGTAATGTGCAGTCTGTCTAAACGGCACATCACTATATTTCAACATGTAGTCCTGCTGTGGCATTGGTCACCCTTGCACTCGGTTATAAATCAGATTTCGTGAACATTGTAACTGCCACAGAGGAGTGAAATCTTGTTAGATTAGTTATATATATATATATATATATAGTGCTAACTCATGTTTTTAATAATCCGAGTCAGTACAGATATGTGCACATTATATTTACTAACCCATTGCAGGAAAGCACATATGTTGGAGGCAGCTGAGCCATACTCTAAAAACAATAACAGTTTTTGTAACGCTAAAATGGTTTCAGGTTCATCTAGTATTTAGAATAGATCGCACAGTACAAATTTCGTAAAAATAGTCCAAATTGGTACAAGATTGTAACTATTGTTAATATTTAACCTCGCATCAGTTAAACCTTCATCTCAATATGGTCTCATTAAACTGGTGTAGAAATGTATTATTCAACTGGAATCTCAGAAAATATATTCTGAAATGTACATTTTCATCTCTTTGAAGAAAATTAAAAAGAAGTGCAGAGCACCGATTATATTTCTAACATAGCTAATCAAACGAGCTCTCCTCGCCTCAAGCCTTTCTGATTATAAAAACAGATATTTCTATCTGAAAATGGTGCGGGTGCAAAAACATCCCACACATCTCCAAATTCTGATTAGAGCAGAATCGACTGCAGGTCATTTACCTAAGTGTTCATGTGAGAAATCTTGAGTTTAATCCCATTAAACAGACTGAGTGCTTTTAGGAGATAGTCAGATATTGATTTTTTTTTTTTCAGCATGTTTTTCTGTTCCACCAGCCCAGAGAAGTCATGTGGCAGTTGTGTGCCATAAAGATCACAGAGGCCATCCAGTACGTGGTGGAGTTCGCCAAGCGTATCGATGGTTTCATGGAGCTCTGTCAGAATGATCAGATTGTGCTGCTCAAAGCAGGTAATATGTGTTTGCATCTTAAATCAGTGGGATAATATGCAATACACACACACATCAAAGTTCATCATTACAGCGATATACCTTTTATGGTGCTTAGAAGTCATGCTTGTGACAACAGCTGTTAGTGTTATGGCTTTCATAGTGTATTTGCTTGGCTCAGAGAAAAATGTAATATATTCATTTGTGATATTAGTGAGCTTATTATTATATAGCAGTTTATATTGACACTGCTGCATGCAATCATTCTTTAATTAATTCATTAATTTGAATTTGAACTAATTAGGACCTGAAATTCAATTAAGATAATCTTCCTCAGTTTGTGATTTTCCCCTTTAAATGACAGGCCTAACTGGTCTGTCATACCCTGAAGCTCTGTACTTCCTCAGTGTCTATATTTATATTTTTATTGCAGTCAGTAATTGCAGGCAGTAATAAAAATGACAAACTAACTGGGATCCCTCACCTGAAGTGACATCCTAAAGCAGTCTCACTACAACTCTGTAATGGCTTCCATTAATGTGTGTTTATCCACTAATCCACTCTTCAGTGGAATTACATCTCCCACTCACAACAACATGACACACCAGCTGAATCTCTCTCTCACACACACACGCGCACACAACGGAATGCAAATGTGCAAAGAACATATGTATACAATGAACATGGAGGATTTCTCAGTATCTCAGGATTTTTATATGCTGATAAGAAACATCCAAAATGCCACATTTAATGTGGCTCAAACTTCTAGACATAATCGCTGCAAAGTCAGAATTTAATGGCACAAACACTGCCTATATTGGTTGTTCATGCTGGTGTTTATTGTCCATCTCCAGGCTCTTTGGAGGTGGTGTTTGTCAGAATGTGTCGTGCCTTTGACCCTCAAAACAACACAGTCTATTTCGATGGAAAGTATGCTGGCCCTGATGTGTTTAAGTCATTAGGTAAGTGGAAATGCATCTCATGTTTTGTGTTGTGGGAAGGAATGCTTGCCACACACCCTCCCAAGCTCTGTGTATGTGTGTGTCATTCTGTGCCTTCTCTCGTTTTTTTTTTTTTTTTTTTTTCCCCATCAGACTTTACAATGAATTAGTCGGAATGAATTGAGAACCTACAATTTTATTTGCATAACTGACAACTCGTGCTAAGCTTCTGTCAACAATCGAGCACACACACATACATACATACATATATATACACACACTCACACACTTCAGACTGACGTAGACTGCTAATAAATCTGTCCCTGCTGTTAATGTAGAGCAGTCTCACTTCTCCTGCTGAAGTAGACTACGTTAGACTGTAGCTCAACCTTCTGCATACTTCTTGTGTGTCTGGGGGAAAAACATATGGAAAATTAAGTGCCTGCTTGGAGAGTTTTTATCAACCCTACAAACCATACAGTCATAATCCAAGCAGCGCATTTCTCTAGTGTAAGCATATAACATTTATGTTTGAATGCCATGGCATTAGTAAAATCCCTCCACTGTATTTCCTTACGCACATCCGAAGCCTTTTGAGGCAGAAAGCTGTCCAAATGCCAGAGTGAATACAAATGTGAGCAGAGAGAGCGCGAGGGAAAGAGAAGCGGGGGCTTGTGTGTGTGTGTGTGTGTGTGTGTGTGTTTTGTGCGTTTGTCTGTTTATATTAAGGAATCTCAGTGTGTGCATTTGTGTGGGTGTCCTTAGTGATGTAGCAACAATAGCGTCTTATTCAGGGTATTGCGTATGGACAACAAACCAGCCTCTGTCCTCCATACTCTGGAGAAAACATCACACTGGAGGCTTGAGAGAGAGAGAGAGAGAGAGAGAGAGAGAGAGAGAGAGAGAGAGAGAGAACCCCTCTGGTCACTGATTTTATTAAAAATCCTGTAACCCTAATCAAGGTTGCATAACAGGACTCAGCTGCCCAAAGATGATTAGCATGTAAAGGGGAGAACAGGGTACAGAGTAATATGGAAGATTCACTTACTCTGTTCCTGTTAAATGCTTGTGTGTATATTCAGGCTGATAGAATGACCTTCACTACTGAAATATTATTTCAGTTTTTATAATATATATTTAAATCTTTAAGATCCCATGTTCTACTTTTAATCGTCTAACAAGTCTATTGAAAACATGGAACTCCTCTTTTGGCCAGATGATTGGATCTGAATAACCCTTTCAGACACACACCTGAGATTCAGGCTAACTGTGTGTTGTAGAGGCTGAAATATGTGTATTCCTGTGAGGAATTAAAGAGTACTGATTTTATATCGATCGGTTTAAGAATTCAGTGGCTGAATGTATACAAATAAATGTGAAAGATAAAATACGATATTGTAATCATCACCGTAATGAACACGATGGGGGGGGGATTTGTGTGTGTGCATGTATGTTGCAAGTTATACCGTCCCTGTGCCAAGAATCAATACACCTCGACACCTTTGTCTGCATCATTCTTAACCCCCCCTTCCCCGTCTGTCTCTCTGTCTCTCCCCCTCTCTCTCTCTCTCTCTCTCTCTCTCTCTGTGGCAGGTTGTGACGACTTGATCAGCTCCATCTTTGAGTTTGGGAAAAACTTGTGTTCTATGCACCTGTCTGAGGACGAACTCGCCCTATTCTCAGCATTTGTGTTGATGTCTGCAGGTAGGAGCAGAGCTCACTGCTGCTACAGAGTTCTAAAGCACTCACATACTGTTCTGTACATCAAGCTGCATACACACATATCCATGCACGTACATGTACACACACACACACACTAGGATGGTATTTGTTATAGGCATTCATTGATTTTATACTCTGTTTGTCTGCTCTCGTTTAACTAAATTGCAGTCATTTACACAGGGTTAAACCTGTTCCTAATATTGTTCTATCCTTTATTATGCCTGTGTGTGTGTGTGTGTGTGTGTGTGTGTGTGTGTGTGTGTGTGTGTGTGTGTGTGTGTGTGTGTGGTGGTGTGGTGTTGTGGTCAGACCGCTCCTGGCTCCAGGAGAAAGTGAAGGTGGAGAAACTACAGCAGAAGATCCAGCTGGCCCTTCAGCATGTCCTGCAGAAGAACCACAGGGAGGATGGCATACTAACAAAGGTAACGCATATAAACACACACACACACACACACACACACACACGGTGAGACTCCATCTTTACAGCACTCTTCCAAAGCACTCTCACAAAAGTTATTTGTCTACACGCACACATGAAGCACATGACAAGACAAAGCTCGCAATTACAATTCGGATATTAATGCACAAAGCCAGTAGATACACATTTTTAGACACACTTGCGTATGTGTGTGATAGTCATTTGTGAGTTAGTTGCAATGTGAAGAAATATACCGCACATACCGCTCGCAGAGATGCCAACATCTATCATCGTAGCATTTGCGATTTTTGACGCGATATGATAAGGCGATAAAATTCACCCAGCCGAAAAGCCAGTTCTCTGAAGGGTGAAGATGTGCATTTGTTTTTGGTAGCTGTTACTTTTCACTTCGCCGACTTTATCTAGGTGAACTTTGACCTGTGAGTATCGTGCACACATGACTCTCTGTCCATTTCTGTATCAACAGACAAAAAAAAAAAAGAAGGACAAATAAAAAGAAAGGATGTCCTGTGCATCACCATTTAATATTTTCTTCAGTATGTAGGCGACCATTTTCTTTTTCTAATATATTGAGTATTTTGTGTTACTGTTTGGAGACAGTGTGAATCCTTTCATGTTCGTAATAAAAGAATAAAGACCGAATGTTATACTGTACTTATGCTCCGATCTACAAATATCTCCAAAAAAAAAAAAAATGAGTTGATCAACAGTAAATTTCTTTCGCTACAGTTGTAGACAGTTTATGTGAACATGGACCAGACACTTGTGTTACATTTGTAGTAAGTGTGTAAAGTAACCTTATACACTCAACTGGTTGCTTAGAAATAGAATCATTTTTGCAGAATGCAAATAAATATCAATTCAAACACACATTTTATCAGTTATGCTGTTAGCATTGAGCCGTCCCATCCACAGACATACATCAGGGGTTCTTGTAGTAAAATTCATGTTTCTCTCACAGCCTGCCAGGAGTTTAGCACCTCTGCACTTAACCGTATTTTTTCCTAACACTTCTTGAACAATGGAGGCCAAAATGTGTAAGAGTTGCTGTAACCCTGCAGCAAGTGAAAGTGAAGAGACCGGGGCGACCCTCCTCTTCCTCTCCTCTTCATCTTTGAACTTCCCTACTGAATCCCAATAACAGACCTGTCTATGCCCCCCTCCCCTTTCTCTCCTTTCTCTTTCTCTCTCTCTCTCTCTCTGCAGTTAATATGCAAAGTGTCGACCCTGCGAGCGCTGTGCAGCAGGCATACAGAGAAGCTGACCGCTTTCAAAGCAATATACCCGGACATTGTGCGTACCCACTTCCCGCCCTTATACAAGGAGCTCTTTGGATCAGACTTTGAGCAGTCTATGCCTGTGGACGGGTAGCGGCCCCTTCATCCGCCCCGCTCTGAGGGGCCACAAACGCCGTGGGGAATGTCGAGCATGAATCTGAGACACTTTACCAGTGCCCTGCACATACACACATACACAACACAGACACATACACAAACACAAAACAGGACAGCTAACCTGCTGCACACACTTTCCTTTTTTGTTGTTGTTGTTGTTTTCCTTCGGGGGTTGGGGGGGGGGGGGGGGGTACAGCAAGATGACTTTTATTTGGAGGGTTGATTTTGTGAGGTTTATCCCCTCCTTTTTTGACACAAGTGGGATTGGGAAGGCCCAGGGGAAAGGATGAGGAGATGAAGATGCTTGTTCTCTCTCTCTCCCTCTTTCTCTTTTCCTGGCTCAACCTGAAGCACTCATGCATACGACTCCAGAATGGTCCCACGATAATTTCTAAACGATCACCAGAAATGGTGTTTCCGTCCTATTGTATCAAACCTTTTAAATTCTTCAAAGAAGGCAACCATTCATTTGGATCGTTCTGGAAAATATTTAGCTTGGTCTAATTTTTTTTAAAAAAAATGATTCTAATTAGAAGAAATCAGTGAGTCATTACTTATTACACCCTCCAAGTAATAGTAGGCATGTGCTAGGCTTAGCCACCTCTCTGCTCTTTCTATCTTTTGCTGGGAAGCTGCTGCTCAGAATGTAAACCAGCAGTGAAAGAGGTCAAAAGAGGAGAGCCAGATGAGGGGAGAGAGAGAGAGAGGGTGAAAGGGAGAGAGAAGGAGAGAAAGAGAAAGCATGGGGCACGTGGAACGGAGCCGTCTGCATGGGGTGACACGAAACTGACCCCTTTCTAAGGACAATCGTTAAAAAAAAAAAAGAGAAGAAAGAAAGAAAGAAAGAAAAAATAAGTAGAATTCTGGTAATTCTAGTTTTTAAAAAAAAAATGCAATTACTTTTAGCTGTCGAGCACTTCATCCACCGTGGTTGCTTAGTGAGATCATATAAGGCCATCTGCTATTAAATCCTTTTTCTGGACAGATTATGGCAGTTTAACTGAGCACACCGCCACAACGCAAGGGTCCATTCCACCTGTTTTCTAATGTGCTACAGGGTATACGGTCATAAGTACTTACTATACAGAAAAGAAAAGTAATGTTTATAGAATCTATTTTAAATAACATGTATAATATTAGTAGCTAGACTATTCTTAATTGTCAAAATTGATAAGGCACTTTTATTTGCACCTTTCTTTAATTTAAGACTTGTATATTTACCTAGTGATGTGTTGCATGTGCAAACAGAAATACAAGCGAAAAACCACTGACTCACAGAGGCTACATGTTGGAAGCTCCTACAGATGTGTGTGTGTGTGTGTGTGTGTGTGTGTGCGTGTGTGTAAGGATAAGATCAATGCTGGGTAAAGGCTGACAGAGAGGTGTATAGAGTTGCATCGGGGCTTTCAGCTTGGATCAGTTTTAGCGCTTTACGGAATGAGAAGTGTGGGCAAGGCTGAACCTGAACCTGATCCTAGATCAGCATGTTCTACAACACTGCCAATCCACGTCTCACCTTGTCTAAAACCGGTGTAACCGTATGACTTGTTAGCAAGCTTGATTTTTCTCTTAGGCGTAATGCCCATTTTCAGCACAAACCTAAAGCACAATAGTTCAATCATTTCCATTAAAGTGTGTGGGAAAGCAGGTGCTGGGGTTCAGAGTAATACATTTTCATTGTGCAGTGCAAGTTAGGAGCTAGTCAATGGTTCCATCTAGTGGTGAAGATCCCACAACATCTCTCAGTATCTTCACACATGGCTTGAGCATTCGTTGATTAATGATACAGCGTGCAGACATCCCTGTTTAATTCTGCCCCATCTGCTTTTGTAGAACAGAGAAATGAGTTTGAGCGAGGCTTTCGTTCTCAAACTGCCTCTCTGCAACAGCCTTTGCCCAGCTGTACCGGTAGTAAGGAGACAGTTAAAGAATCAGAAGAATATTCAAAGCCTTGTCTGGTAGTAAAACTTCTATTTTTCTAATATGTACAGTGCATAAACTGATGAAAGAAGGGGAGGGAGAGAAAGAAAGTGAGATTATAAAGCACTTATTCCTGCAATAATTCGATTTCTATGTCTTTACGTTTTGTCAGAAAGAATAGTGGTGTTAGTGCTTTTTTTTTCCCCCCTGAATGCGTAATTGTTGTGTCCAATTGTTGAGTCTAAGCCCTTCAAGCGTGCCATAGCAGTTTCTCCTAATGTTGAGTCCACAGAACATTCCAGTGAAATTATAATGTGACTATAATAAATTGCACACATGATACAGAAACACCACACTGATATCCCATGAACAGCCATTTCTGCCAGTCGTTAGTAAGTCTGTAGGCACCTATATATTTCCCCCCACCTTTTCATAATGCTCCTTATACAATATACTATGTATTTTCCTCAGGGAAGAGTTGTACTTCTAACTCTGTTTGACTCAGTTAACATTGATTTTTATGAGATGATTGGTCCTGCCCTCCATTATTTCCTGTACCTACATTCTCAATATATACCATAGTCATGTTAACAGGGTCAGCATGGCTCGTTAAATGCAATTCCAGTCTAACACACTAAAATTAGATCTGACATTTATTACCATAGAGAATGTCTTTCAGTAATCATGTAACTTCGACTCAGTGCATCTGCAGTGTATTTATTTGATTGTTCTTGGCCAGAGACTTTGAAATTACACAGAAACTTTCATCAAATCTGTGAATGACAATCCAGCGGAACATTTGAAATTGGCAGTGCGTGGACTTAAATACCAAATGCTCAGGGAGAACATTTTACTAACAGTAAAACTGGGGCAGACCATTTCTTTAACGTAGCAACATAACATTTCCTGTCGTTTTTTTTTTTTTTTTTTTTAAAAAGAAGTACTTCTCTGGTCAGTGTGTAAGATTCATCATCACATGTTCACTTTGTGTACCTGTAACAAATCCTACACATCTCATCACCTCTCAGAAATGCCTAAAACAACAGATCAATACGGTTCAGTGCACTCGCATAATGCCACCAACAGGGTCCAGCATCATACAAAAACAAGCAATGAGCTATAATGTCACCCCTTTTAGTGTAACTTTCACACACATTGTATGAATCTATGTGCCAAATACCTCTTGTACAATTAGCTCCGCTAGCAGACTCTGCCCATGAGCCAGGAGTGCGTAGTGTGTTACTAATACGGGTTTCGACAGGGTAGCCACTGCTGTGGAGTTCCCTCTGAACAAGCTTTGATACACAGAAGACTGTTGTAATTCTGTTGTTTTCAGTCTACTTGATCCATATCGTGGTGTCCTAGTTAATGCTAATTACAACGATACCCGTTTGCACCATTAAAAAAAAAAAAAAAAAACTGTACTGATTTTTTTGTCAGTGTAGTTTGTTTTAGGTATTAAAAGCAATACAGGCTGTAAAGTAGAAACTTTGGACAAATTTATTTTTTCAGTCAAAAGTACAGAACCATCTCTGGATTTGTGGTATTGACATGTCGATGTACATATAAATACTCTCACTTGTGAAAGATCCAGTTGCGCATCAGAAGTTTCCATATAGTGTGTTGTATTTTGTGTGTGAAACAGTCTCTTGAGATCTTTCTACCCTCTTTGTTAATTTTGTAAAAAGCAATATGAGTGTGTGTGTCTGTGAGTGGTGTGTATGGTGTGTAAGTCAAACCCCAGACAAGGCTTTAATAAAGTAGATAAGGAGCAGCAGGGTCAGCTGGTGAAGTAAATGGTATATGGATATCTTAGTTTTCCCAGGTTTTACACACTTTTAGTAGCAAGTTTGAACTCATCCATTAGGCTGGACAAGCATGACACAGTGCACGCCATTATCTTATTGAAATCCTTCACACCTACATTATGCAAATCTGCCGCTGACGGGCCTATGCAGTCACAAATACCACAGAACGAGTTTACACTGTTCCATCGTAATAACTCCGTCATTCTTTCTTAGTGACGACACCTAGACTGCCAGAAGCCATTTTAATAATATTCACCATGTTCTAATACATGGAATTAATGTGTGATGTCATGCTTGTGACGCCATTTTGATTTGAAGGTGAAAGTGTTATTAAGATGTAGAGATTACCAATCATTTTCATTGCATTTTTTAAAAAATGTGACCTTTTATCCCGAAAGCACAGCTAATAAAGTGAGATATGTTTTAGAATATAGAGCAAAAGACAAAAAAAAAAAAAAAGACAAACAAAAAAACTTTAGCCATAATCGAATGTCAAGCAATAATATATATGGTATATTATTATTATTAATATTATTATTATTATTATTATTATTATTCATCTTTGTGCATAGGCTTTGGACACCTGCATGTAAATACACCTCTTATTTATCATGTTTTGTTGTTTCTTTTCTCTCTCTCTCTCTCTCTCTCTCTCAATTTTTTTTTGTTTGTTTTGTTTGTATATTTGACTAGTTCTGTTCCCAGGTGGAGAACTAAGAACTTCATATGGCCTGTAAACTGTACAGCTTGATTTCCCTCTCTTTCTCTCTCCCCCTCAGCTTTCCGCTTTTAATTCACTATATTTAATGTTATTATTGATCACATGTATAAAAGTAACTTTGTAACATCTGTCTGTATAGGTTAAAAAAAAAAAAAAAAAGAAAATACTGCTATTAAGACCTACTCAGTGCAAATATTTATCTGTTTATTGGATACATCATGCTGTACAGTATCTCTGTTTTTAGTATACTTCTCTCTTTTAGAGTTAGTTTGATAGCGGTAGGGCGTGCTGACATTTAATTTTGTGTTAAACTGACGTGTGGTGCTAGGTAAGTTACTTTCGTGAACAAAAAAAAAAAAACAAAACTCTTGATTCATAGACAAGGCCACTCGATTAGTTCATTCATTTCACTAAGTATTGATGCATTCTTGATATTAGGACTCAATAAATGATAAGGATAATGATAAAGAATAATGATAGTGGTAAATTTCCTTTAAATCCCCAGCAAGTACCTGTATCAGTGTGCTAGTCTTGGGATCGCGCTCTTGTTTCCTTCTCACTTTAAGACTATAAGTAAAAGCGGTATCATCGATTTAAGATGCTATTATTAAACGTCGCATTTCTGATTTGTCACGATAAAAAAAAAAAAAAGTTTAAGCTAAAGAAAAGCAGTATTGTGTTGATCCTTTTGATTGTGAGAACCACTGGCTAGACTTGTAGCTGTTCAATTTTGCAAATGCAATGCCTACTGGTACTTTTCTCAGAAATCCTACGCTGGAAAAAGTCTTTAGATACACGATACACAGATATAAGAGAGCACATACTGGATGATAGAATTATTGGCAGCCTCATTTTGGCTCTCTTTATTTTTGACTTAGCCTAGACAACAGCTTCATACGTATTTATTTTTCTGCACTAATGTGTACGACATCACTGTCAATAATTAAACTTGGCGCGCACACACGCTGTGGGTTAAGTGTTCAACGTGCAAGAGGTTGAAATTGTCAGTTGCAGGTTCATATTTGCTAAAATATTTCATTTTCTCTGTAGCAAGTATGACAGCTATCCTCGCAATAATACACAACAAACACCGCTGAGTGCCTCTCAGTGGTCCAGGATGCAGAAATGATGTAGTTTTCACTGTTCACTGTAGTCAAATGGTCATGTATTTGCACATGTAGGTGAATTCCATCCAAATTCTTCATGTCTTTTATATGTAAATGTTCCTGTACTTTTGTTTTTATGACCATGTGAACATCTTCCACCGCTTGTAGTTTTCTGTATGTTTCATTTCGCAAACTCTTCTTGCAGTGCACAGTCAGTGTTCCTTTCCTCCTTTACTTTTTTTCCTGACATTAATATAACCTTGTGGAATAATGGTAAAACATGCATACTGAATGTTAAATTTTCAGACCCTGGTTTGCGCATTTGTAAAGGACAATAGACAATCCACTCTGTGTTTCCCCCTTATTTACAATACTTCCAATTTCTGTTCGTTATTGCAGACAAATGACTAATGCATTGTATTTTAAGTATTCACATGTGTATGTATGATATGCATAATACACATTTGGATTTCTTTCCTGTTGTGTGTTTAAATGTGAGCTCGCCGGGGGACTGGGTTTTACTCCACACACAGGCAGCATATACACGGGGAGGGGAAAATGCCAAGACAAGTTTGTGGTTGTCACAAATTTTTACATCACACGTTTGCTACTGATCTAACCGTGGGGAGAGATGATCATGTACCTTTTTATCCAGCTCTTTTGAACTCTATTTAGGAGGTAGTATCTTCACAATAATAGTTTTGCTCCTTCTCTTTGTCTGATTCTTAAATATGAAAATTAAGTATTTTGATTCATTTTGTAAATACAGCTGTAAAGAAAAATAAGAAATTTAATGTTGTCTTTTAAATACTTTTCATTCTAATATGAATGTTGTTATATTGTACTTAGAAACTGTACCTTTAATATTACCTTTATTAAAAGTGCATTGGACACATCGATTTTAGATGTGCTTTATGTGCTGTTATCCCATAATAAAATTTACCGCTTGTAATTGGCTCTTAGTTACTGTGTGACTTTTTTAAAGGATATATTTACAGTAATTGCAAAACGAATTTTGAATAAAAGCAGAACTAAGGGTAGGGTGGCACAGTGGGTAGCGTTGCTGCCTCACAGCTTCAGGGTTCTCGGTTTGAGCCTGAGCTCGGGTTACAGTCTGTGTGGTGTTTCATTGCATGTTCTCCCCATGTACATGTGGGTTTCCTCTGGTTTCCTCACACCTCCTAAAAAACATGCTGGTAGTTTGGCCAGTCTAAATTGCCCCTAAGTGTAACTGAAGGTGTGTACATGGCACCTTGTGATGGTCTGAGTGTATTCCCATCTAGCACACAGTATTTAACTAAATATTCACAAATAGTCAAAAACCTGACTAAATTAAAGTTTGGAGCCAAACATCTACCTGAGTGAAAGGATCTGCATTTAAACTCAAGTATTCAAGAGTAAAAATAGTTCTTTTGAACCAATAAAAAATAACAATTCAAATTTTTATTTGTTTATTCTGTGCTATTTGTTTACAGCATTTGAGATTTCTAATAAGTACTTTAAAGGTCAAAATGAAAGTGCAATTAGTAAAAAGTTGTTTTAAAAAAATCCATTGTAAATTTACTTGAGTACAAGTAACAATACTAAATATTCACTAATACTGGAATAACAGAAATTTTCCAAACCAGTACTTACTGTAACAAAGCAGAATTAGTATTCTCCACCCCTGCTTCCTGGGATTGGCTGTGGATCTAACTCAACCCTGACCGGGATAAAGTGCTTACTGAAGATGAATGAACGAGTAGAAATGTTTTTGACATTTGTTTAGTTATGATATAACACTGATAAGCTTGTGGTTTCAGATAGAGAGTCAGAGAACACCAAACACACTTGAACTGACTGGAGCACATTAGTAATGTAATGATAAAATACTAATGTAACGTAAATGCTCAGCAAACACAGAACTTTCCGCTAACGTTAGCATATGGCTCCTGGTTTTTTTTTTGGTTTTTTTTTTGGGAACCAAATAATAACGTTCTCTGTAAGTTCCCAGAACGTTGCAAGGAGGTTTTTTTTTTTTGTAACAACCTAAAGAGAACCTATACAGAACGTTCTCTAATGGTAATTTTTAGGTTTTATTTTTATAACTAAAACCTAAACTTTCCAGAACCTTCTAGGAACCAAAAACTGTTAGCTGGGTGGAGAGAAACCGGAACAGGAGCTTTTGCGGAACCATAATCACATTCGTTGTTCCTACACGGTCACTTTTTTCCTGTTGTACCGCCTGTACCGGTCGAAAACATCCAACTGAGCATATAGCTCACTACATAAGATGTAGAAACCGTTATTTTATATTTCACTTGCGTATGGAGGAGGGAGCTACTTTTGAGTCGATATTAACACTGTGTTTGTGTCCACGAGCATGGAGTTGAAGTGGTAAGATAACAGCTAGTTAGCTAAGGATTTTATGCTGATTATACTGAATATTAAGTCTCGGATCAGGCTAGTCTCACTCGGACACGCAGCTAGACACACACAAGAAAGTAGTTTTGCTTGTTTTAAACTGAAAGAACTTCTGTCCGAGTTAAACTGTGCTGCTCAGTTGTTGTGACTAATGCAGCTCTCTGCACAGGGATCAGGCTCCTGTCACAGACCCGGGCCCCTTTTCCAAAGATGTCTTTGATAAATTCTCTGTGGCGCCCACCATAAAAGAGCTCTGGGCCATGTTACAAAGGTAAAGTCACTCTATCATTTTACAGTAGTTTCTAGGAAATTCGTATATCCTTGCCAGGTTTCATACTGTGAAGTTAAAAAAGGCTTCACAACTGTCGACATGTAATTAAACTGTATTATAGCACAGCACTGTCTAATACAGGGGTTCTCAAAGTGTGGGACACACAGGTGCCGGGGGGGGGGGGTAAAAAAAAAAACAAAACAATTAAATAAATAAAAAACCAGAAAACAGCCAACGGACGTAGCATGGAAGATGGATCGGTTTGTGAAAGAGAAGAGAAAAGCCATAGATGAGGTCACACAGACATCCCAGTCAGGTGCTGGTCATTCAGAAGCTGAATGCAGAAAATCTGATGAGGCATATCTTGCCTCTCTCCCTGCTGTTTGTTGATACGCAATTTTGTACGAAGCCAGTTGCGCTTTCACTGTTGCTGAAGTGGCTTTTACAAAATGACTTTGCTGCCCACGATATTGATCAACTGTTCTTTTAAAAAAAAAAAACTCAGGTGGCTTTTGAACATAATTCGGATGTATCTTCTTCACTTGGTGGGTTTCATGCTGTCCGCTGCCTGCGTTTTAAGACAGAGGACACACACATAGGTCTGTCCTCCTCACCAACCACTATTCACAGTGAAGCCGAGAGCAAGATATGCCTCTATATAGACTATACTGTTTTTCAGTTCCCTCTCCCCTTCTCATGCCAAGCACTTCTGCCTTCTATATGCACTATAAATCATATAAGAGGTGCGTCCTAAGATTTATTTGGGACGATATCTGACTTCATCATTTGGCACATGCAGTTTTATGCAGGCAACATGTTTTTAAGGACTGCAGGACAGCAATCAGTGGCCCATCAGTCGGTTTAGTTTGCACCATGCAATTTTAAATGATTTCTGCCAACAACTAACCCTGCTTTAGGAGAAGCCAACAAAACACATGCGTTCATATCCCCCACACTGCAATACATTACATTTCCGAATACAGCAGTGAATTTTCACCCCATACAAGGTCTTCCAAATGTAAGTGGGGCAACAGATTGCACACACGTAGCCGTAAACTCAAAGGGCTACTCAGTTGAGCTTCTTAAATGTTGCTGGCTAGTGGCCAGGTAACACACACGATTCCTTCATTGTGTAGAAGAGCATAGTGGGACTTTGACTTCAGCAAGATGCTATTAGATGTGGAGAACTTATTTTAATTCTTATTTATTGCTCGGACAAACCATTCATAAATGTCCCAAATAAAACTTTTTATATAATAAAGCATCATCTTAGATCTTTTGAAATGCTCCATGTCATCAGCAACAATCAGTACCACAAACAGACTAATGGGCTTTTTAGAGGGAAGTCGTTTACCATATATGGTGATTGGGGGCGTTTCTTTGTGAAAATAAATGAATGAATTTAGAATGGGTGGGATCCTTCACTGTCCATTGTATACAGCTGTGTGTACGCATGTATGATAAATGCCAAATTTCCTGTACAAACTGGAGGTTCTTTCACACAGACTTAGAACTAGTTCTACACACACTGTGGTCTTGTGTACACCCCTGGTCTTCTGCTCTGGTTCTAGCTTTCCCTAGTGAGTGTTCCTCAGGGTAGTAATGTTGGTCCTCAGCTATTACTTATTCACATGCTACCTCTTTGGAAAGTGTCTTCAGAACTAATTTCTTCCCCAGACACCTTTAATCATTTAGTCTTTTCCTGTACATTCCTTGAATTTCCCTGAATAGTTTTATTTACTTCCATCCCATGTTAAGAAGCTTGGCGTCACTTTAGATTCAGCTTTTATCTTTGATCATGACATCAGCATGACATCACATGTCTCCAGGACAGATTTTAACCACCCGAAACCAGTCTGTGTCAGGTTCTTCCACATTCTGCAGCAGAAACCATCACTCATTTGTCAAACCCCACAGATTGAGTATTGCAGTAGTATTGCTTGGAGGGGCTGAATATGCTGCAACATGTTAAGAATTCCATGGCCAAATGTCACTGGTATTTCCCATGAGCATGATACCATGAGCATGATACCCCCACCCTTAAACGTTTACTCTGGCTTCCAGTCCTGTGCCTTCCTCTACACTCTGATTCATACCTTACAGGCGTTTCAGTATTACAGACCCAAAACTGGAAAGCTCTGCTTTAGCTTCGATGTTTACACCTCCTTGTCCACACAGTGCAAGATAGACTTTTTAATATGACTACATAATCTTAAAAAGAGAAAAAAAAGAAAGGCGGTTGAAGGATCAGATTATGTCTATAGCTGACATAATCAAGTTATAATAGGGTCTAACTTGTTTTGTGCATGTTCCACAACATTAAATGTAAATATAAATGGATAAACCATTTATCTAAAAAGTATATACATAAAAAGTATAATGATAATAATAATAATAATAATAATAATAATAGTAGTATTGGTAGTAAATAAAAATTTGTGTTGCTTACACTTGTACAGACCTAGCCCAAACATGCTTTTTGTTGCCTGTATATTATTTACTTTCTTAACTTAGTATTTTTTTAATTTATTTTCTTTATTTTGGATGTTTTTTTTTATTTCTACTGTGTTTTCATTGTACAGTTCTGGGGTAACTAAAGGTTCTGTTGTTTTTGTTGTCATTAAATCAGACTTATGAATGATATGCTTCTTTATAAATACATTCATCCTGTAATGCTTAACTTTTAAAGCCCAGATGAAAAAGCTGACGTGAAGAAAGACACGAAGGTAACTCCAGCTGCTCATGCCTCACAATCCATTCGTGCCAAAAGTAACAAAACCACGCCAGAGTCCAACATCAAACATGGCCACAGAACTCCAGACTGCAAAGAAGCTCTTCCTGAATGTAAGAATAAAGTTGCTGAGACTATGGAACAGATATGCTTCCCTAAACCGAAAGTGCCCTACCCCTGCTTCTCCTCTCTCAGCCGCAAAGAAAGAGTGATGCGTATATGTTCCATTAAGAACAACAAACAGGACAAAGCTCCACAGGTAAACTCAGTGTCGTCATCATCATCATCCCGCTTCGAAATTGAGCTGTGAAGAATGCTTAACAGCCTAGAAACATTCTTTCAACGTTATCATATTTTTTTACTCAGAATTTAATAGAGAAGGTGAAGCAGGAGGTGGCAGAGTTTATGAAGTACCTGCAAGACGTCTCTAAAGTGTGCGCTGATGATTATAACTTCATGCCCGTGGGAGCTACTCGCTATTCAGAGGTACAGCACTATTCCTCAGAGTGTTACAAATTCTGCATGCCCTTAAGCAGTGTCTCTTCTACTTGTCTTTGCATTGCATCTCACGGTCATTTAAATGAAACCGACTTTTTATACTTTGATTTTCTCTTGGGGTTAACAGGAGTATTTTAAACATTGCTTGGACCACATGAGGAACTACCCACAAGTTTACAGTATTCAGGAAATCGCCAGTTTAACAGGGGGGAAATTTGTCCCCGACATTTCGCTCAACTTCGAGAAACAGCTGCTTGCAATGGTAAGATACCTTTTATAATTTATCATAACATCACTTGATGTAGGAGTGGGCGATATTACCAAAGTACCTTATCAAGATTCTTGAAAAACATGTATTATGATATAAACTGTAGGTTTGCTCCCAAACTGCCAGCAATTAAAAAAAACTGTTTGACTGTTTTATGTAATTTTTATATGGAAAAAAAACATTTATTTATACATTTTAATAGTTGACAATTTCACAGAATTCTAACATCAATCAGGTGGCTCCAGTCCATTTGTACTTACTATTATTATTACTGTAATTATCATTTTATTTCATTATAAAAAGATAGTAAGATATCCATACTTAATTTATCCCAGTATGGATATTATATCATCATATCGCCCAGCCCTAATTTGATGGCATGTATTAATAACTCCTTTGCCTTCCCCTTTAGGGCACCATAGAGATGGTAGAAAAACAAATGCTGCCAGAAAACACACAACTTGCAATGGATTATGAGTCCATTTCAGCTGTGGATCCTCCAGTTAAAAAGGCCACTCGTTTCCACACAGTAAGTGATGAGGCTTTAACCCATTTGTGCACTGAATACAGTGGTGCAGTGGCTAGCATTGTAGCTTCACAGCCCCAGGGTCCCTTTCAGCTCGGGTTACTGTCCGTGGGGAGTTTCTATCCACGATCTCCCACGACCTTGAGCATGATAAAGCGGTTACTTTGATAACAATTAGGAAATAAAGAGTTTTCTGGAGTTAAACTTTTTCTCCTTAATTCAGTTTTTTAAAGAAACATTTTTTTTAAACAATGCTAAAAGGATAGGAACTTTGCTCAGGTCATTTTGACAGAATAATAGCGAATCACACTGAGGAGAAAATAAATGTGTTGAATTTGTAAAATGGTTATTTTAGTTTCCGTCACATAGCCCTGTGTTTGTACACACGTCCCATCAAGAGTATCTCTTAACAAGTGTCTTATTTCCAGTTTTCAAGTTTTGTATACACTGCTAATATTTTACATGAAACTATGATTTATTAGTTAAATAAATGTTACATTTGTATTGCTATATTAATCAAATCGAGATGTCTGGGGTTAATTACAATCTGCAGTCACTGGATGGACTCAACTGATTTGGTGAAATAGCCACTAGAGGGTGCTATTAAATCTGTTTTTGATTAGGCTGCTTGTGGTGATTGTAGTTCTTTCACAGAAAATGGGGACTGTCCTGTTCAACTCGCTGTTTTTTTTTTTTTTTGCAGCCTATCAGCAGTGACACAAATGCAGAGAAGCTCAGTGCTACATATGAGCCGCATGTGTGTCTAGCGAAAGAGGCCTTCCTTCAGCTGCTGAGCAACAGTGTTGGGTTTACTGAGGCATGGGAACTGCCGGTCTGTGTGAAAGCAAACCCTGCAAAAGGTATGAAGTTACTCATCATCCCTCATCAGATTCCAGTTCAGAATCAGCTTATCACTCTTGTCAAACTGTAATGTTACGATTGGAAGAGAAACGATGTACTAGTTCTTAGCTAAGCTGAACAACAAATGGCATCTTCTACTAGCACACCATTCAGTAAATGAACACAAGCCCTGATTTGGAACTAGTTGGACCTAATGTGTAAGATGATTGCTGTACAGGTAGCACTCAGAGTAAAACGGTGTACATCGACCCTCCTCTGCTGAAGACAGAGATGACATGGAGAGAGAGAAATCACCTCTTCCTTGAGGAGAGTGTAAAACTGGCGTATAAGAAGACAGGCTCAAATCCTGTGTTTTTCCTCACATCAGAGGACTACTGCAATAGAACTGACTTCGCCACAGAAGTAAGTGCTCCCTTCAGAGGAAAATGTCAACGCTTTTCAATCCTCAGCCACTGTTTTAGAAACCAATGAGCACACTGATCTACTATTTTGATTAATTTGGGTTGTTTTTTTTGTGTGTTATATGTTCTTTATGTTGTTTAGGAGGCGAGCAGTAGGCCAGTTGTTTCATTTGACAGCACTGATATAGATTTTGAAGCAGATTTGACCGACTTGGAGTCATTTGGGGAGTCTTGTCAACTGAAAAAGAAAGTCAAGGACAATGATTCGAAAAATCAAGCACCCTCTAAAAGTGAAACGCTGGAATTATCAAAACCTAAAGTAGAATTAGATAAAGGCAAAACCTCACACACATTACCTGAAGAAGCCTTCCCACCTAAAGACATTATATCAGCACTTTCTACACCAGCAAAGGAAGAAGCAGCCAGGGCGAGTGTAGAGGACAGCTCAGTGGACGAGAGTCCTGAGACTACTTTGAATTCTGTATCTGAAGAGGACCCTTTGAGCTCTACTGTAGAAGAGACCGCAGAATGTACACCAACCAAGCGAAAGAGGCATTCCTCTGTAAACACCGATTCTGATGAGGAACGCCTCATTATCGATGACCCAGGCTCCCCACTGAGCAGCGTAGCAAATAAGAAGAGCCAGGCGACCCCAGCAGCTCCGGAGAACTTCACTGACCCCAACACATCCTCTGTGAGTGAGCTGAATGTGCTCCTAAGTCCCAGCAGCTCTGCTAAAGGAGCTAAGAAAGGAGCCATAAGACCCAGAGTCTCGGCAGATTGCGACCAACTAGGGCATATTTTGCGAATGCAAAATGCCATGCTGAAATCCAAGACGGCTAAAAGCCAAGAACCTCCAAAAGCACCAGCTGCAGACTGTCGTCCACCAGAACCAAAACCCAACCACCACGCTGTGTCTCTGGTCAAACCTAGTGTGTCCTCGTACCTGGACTTGGAACACAGAGAAGGGCTGCAGAATGAGCCTGCTGCTCCTGCCACCTCTCAGCCCACAGCACAAAGAAAACGTTAGTATTTGGGTTTTTTTTCCTTTCTTTGGTGGATGGCTGTAAAGTTAAAGGGGATGGACTGTTTTTCTATGCCTCTTGAGAGCGTCATCATTACTAGTGGGAAATTGAATTGCATTAGTATATCTATGTGATTGACACCTGTGAAATTATGAAGCTTGTGATCTAATAATCAGTGAGTGTCACTAACAATACAATTGTTATGCTGTGCCTGGAGTTACCAGATTAGTTGGCACCTCAGGTATGAAGTGTGTTGGAGTTCTGGTGCTCTGAGAGTCGGTGTTGAAGTGTGTGTGTGTGTGTGTGTGTGTGTGTGTGTGTGCGCGTGTGGCTGTGGCAGGGCTGCTGAGAGAGGAGCTGCTGGTGAGTGCCGAGGATGAGGAGGACTATGAAGCTCCTGAGGAGGGCAGTGTACTGTATAAACTCTACAGCCTGCTAGATGTGCTGCTGATGGTGCGAAGCACTGTGTCCATTGCTCATCCCAGACATGACCAAGAAACTTTCAGGGTGAGTGGCTAAATTCCAAGAAGCTAAAAAATAAAATTTGTGGGTATATCCTGAAACACAACAACAATCCAGTCATTTAGAAAGAACCAAAAGCAAGAATCCAACGTTTTGTTATGACCCCCTCAGTCAGAACTGATTTGAAGAAAGCAGAGTATGACATCTGGCGGAGTTGTAACAGATATGTACGGCAAGCCCTATGTAAGGAAAACCCTTCACCTGGTCATATTTTGATATTTTCTACTATCTAGCTATGAAAACTACAGGTTTTACTGAACTGTAATGTGTTTCCCTTTTGCGTGTTTTTCAGACAGCAGTCAACTTCTAACATTTTAAAAGGAAAAAGGAGAAAATCACCTTTAAATGTTTCATTCCATTTACACTGAAAAATGCTGCTTTTACCTCCACATTTATAACCTAATCTACTAATGGAAAAGCATTACTGCCAAATTTGATTGTATAGGTTTGCAAGAGGAAATGAGCTTTGATTATCAGCATCATCCACATCAGTCTCTGTCTCATCACCAGAGCTAAAAGTCACTCATAGTGTTTGACAGACTGGAGCCTCGTAATTTTTTCACTCGTCTGGTCTCTGTTCATGCTAACATCGCTGGGGAAATAATCGTGAATTCAGTCAGAATTCAGAAATTCAGGCGCTTCTGTTTGGTTGACAAGATTTCTTGTTGTTAATGTTTGACAGTGCAGGTGCGTCGCAGGCAGTTTAAGAGTCAGTATCTGATTACAAACTGAATAGATCAGGCGTATGTCCATTACACTCTGGCATATAACTATCCAATAACATTGATCAAATTGTGGAAAAAAGCACACTCAGCTGCATTTACTGCTGTGTATGTTAAACTAGCTCCTTAACCAACATTATCTTTTCAGGCAGACAGCAAAGCGAGGTTGGAAAGTAACCTAAATAAAAACATTCCCACTCCATTTTGGTTAAATATATTTATGATTTCTTGAAATAGAGATGGCAAAGTATATTACTGGTGCTCAGTTTTGGACAAAATTAGATTTTTCATCTTTTTGGGCTGTTTTTCCAAAAGTGACACCAGTGGGGATTTTTCTGGTCTGCCTGTTCAGAGGATATGAATGAGGTTGGAGGCAGATATTAAGGGAAGTTTGGGCATTTGTTACATGTGATAATGATGGAACAGCTGTGAAACCTAACAATGTAAATATCTTCTTGGTATAAAATACATTTCAAACAAAGATCCAGCAAACATCAGCTGATATGTGTTCTTAGATTTCATTTTCCACTTCAGCAATTTACTTGAGCGAAAACTGCAACTTAATTTGCCCCGAGCAACTTGGATGGAAATGTATAACATGGCAACTTGTAAGCCGATGACTGAGTTACACTGTGTGGCCAAATGTTTGTGGACACCTGACCATCAGACCCATATGTGCTTCTTGAACATCCCATTTCAGATTTAGTTCCCCTTTGCTGTTATAATAACCTCCACTCTTCTGGGACAGCTTTCCACTAGACCTCCACTAGAGTGTGGCTGTGGGGATTTGTGCTCATTCAGTCACAAGAGCATTAGTGAGATCAGGCACTGAGGTCAGGCACTGATGTTACGCAAGGATGCCTTGGGCGCAGTCTGCATTCCAGTTCTTCACAAAAGTGTTCAGTGGGGTTGAGGTCAGGACACTCGAGTTCTTCCACTCCAACCTTGTCTTCACGGACCTCCCTTTGTGCACAGGGGCATTGTTATGCTGGAACAGGTTTGGGCCTCTCAGTTCTAGTTCCAAGGGAAATTGCAATGCTACACCATACAGAGACATCTTCTACAATTGTGTGCTTCTAACTTTGGAAGAAAAGGAACATTGTTTTCTGTGAATATTTGTATTAACACTGGACAGCAGTGAAGTTATGGGATAGCCTAAGTGTTCATCAAAAAACAAAATCTGATTTTTGGGGAACTTGAAATATTTTTGCCATTTTAAACTTGCTGATTCTAAAGCCAGATCCTGGTATTAGGTCATAGCATAATTGTCTATTTGCACATTGTGGTGTTTGCTGTCACTAGGACACACACACAAGTTTACTTTATTATGGATATAATTAGTACAGGAATAACTAATGATGTAGTATGCAGGAATTGTATTAGTTATTTAATCTACCCTATAATTTCTATATAATTATATAATTCAATTCAATTCAGTTTTATTTGTATAGCGCTTTTAACAATGGACATTGTCACAAAGCAGCTTTACAGAAAT
>CM075011.1:14242766-14280529 GCA_037576675.1 Pangasius sanitwongsei | reverse complement strand
AAGCAGGGACTCCGGCAAGACTAGCTATGACAGCATAACTAAAAGGGAGAGCCAGAAGCTAACACAGACATGAGGGTCTCATAATCTACCCTACCTTACCCTGTGGAGCCAAAAATAGGAAAATAGCACAGTTTGGTGATTCCCCTCTCCTATCATACCTATTAAATGTGGTATTTAGCTGGAAAGTGGCATGAAAGCATGAAAGTCTGCCCTCAAGGTTGTGCACCCCCTGGGTCTAGCCTAACCTTATAGCTCAACGACTACTTATAGCTTTTTTTTTTTTTTTTTTTGCTAGGTCTGATCAAATTGTGTGTGACATAAATGAACAGGAGAGTGTGCCATCACTGATCTGTTTATAGCTTAACAGTGCAATCTGTGTTGGTACAGGCGGTCCCTGTGCATGTGCTGCCCAAGCTGGAGTACCAGCTGTGTTACGGAGCCGAGTGTCTGACCCATACTGAGGCGTGCCAACTGTGGGCTGAGCAGCAGCTTCACTCCAGCATGGTATCTTTCATAGGTAAGATGTTCACACAGCTTCAGCCAGGCTGTATATTTGACTAGGGCTTCTATGCATTTATCATCAGGTAATAATAGCTCTGTACTACTGAGAGCATGGCCTTGTAGTAATGACAGACTAATGACTCAGTAAGCCCTTTAGCTGGGGCTGGGTCTAGCTAAATAAACAATGTCGCCATTAAAGTAAACATACCATACATACAAGTCATTGTCTGATACCTTCCACGGAAGTACTCAGAAATGTTGTTTATACCATGAAATGTTGGTTATACCAGCTAATGCTGGAGAATTTACCATTAAAATTAGTACTGTACAAGCTTAGGTAAGGTTTTCTGCCTAGAGTAGCTCCAGAAAGTGCAGAGTGTCTGAGTCAGTGCAAACAGGACGGGGTGGAGTCAGTCCACCATCTCAACCGCCTCCACATGCCTCACGTATGACGCACATAACCTCTGTGACTGTTTAGAGCCGCTATTGCTATAGCAACTATTATTTTTAACAAAAAAAAGCAAATTGCTTGGTCAGCAAACTGTGCTGGTTTTCAGAAAGATGAGTAGTTTGCACTTTTTCCTAGTCCTGGATAAGAAACAGATTATAAATCCACACTGGCTGGGTAGTTAGTCTAACAGTTAAAGCTCTATGCGTATAGGTCACGGTATAGTTTAATATACAGAAGTAAACAGAATGAGGTGTTTTTGTGTGTTTTTTTTTTTCTGAATGTTTTTGAACTGGCCCAACTGATTCACTACAGAAAGCACTGGCTAAATAAGTATGCAGTCCTAAAAGAATGCAAAGGGAGGCACGGTCTTATCCTCTCCTTTCAGTCAGACATTCCTTTAGCTTTGTTAAGGAATCTGGTCTTTTTATTGGGTTTAGGCCAGGATCTAGCTTGCTCAGTGACAACCTGCCCAGCCTTGGCCTTGCTTTCACACTGACTTGATGTATTTTTCTGGCAAGGCTGTATGAGAATTTGTACCCTGGCATCAGAAGGTGTTTGTCTGTGCTTTTGTTTCAGTGTGCTCAATCCTGACAAGTCTGACATTTGCTTTTTAGGGTAAACTAAATGTGTTGTAACAATGGATGGACCAGTTGATGAAAATGCATAACTGATTGATCTTTGGAAATACTGTAATAATATCTTTTTAGAATGTACTCTCATCAGTTCACTCACAGAGAAAACAGAGAGAGATAGAGTTCTGTATTGTGTGTCATGTTTTCTAAGCCAAATCCAAAATGCATTCATTACTAACCGTCCACAGAAGCGGAGTGGTTATGGGTGTTGCCTAGACTTGAATAAGCTGCCTCACTGGAAAGCTTGTGTTGCTGATTGAGGTACTGGGTAAAAACTGAGTTGTCTTTTGAACACACATCCATGCACATAACTCTATAAATATTAAATATAAGTAAACTTTTATGAACATTGCCAATTATCCATGTCAGTTGTTCATGGCTTTCTTGAGACCCCTTGTCTATAAACCTGACACTTTATCTTACAGTTCCATCCGTAATGAATAGCTCATGTTGGTGATTGCATTTATTCATCGTAGGTGGAGTACACTGTTTATGAGCTCTCTGTGATAATGCACTCATTCATTCTATTGGATGTTGGATCTTTGGGAAGTTCACACACACAGTGTGTGTGAACTCACAGTTCCTGAGCTCATGCAACATGTGGATACGTGTCTTTTCTGTATGTTCTGTTTCACAATAGCTTACATGGCCTTCAGAGTGAGAGATGAGTGATGCAACATTCGCTTTGTAGCAGCATGTCATTGCCTGACTGCCTGACCCTGCTCATCCACCACCATCTATCAAAAGTGAAATTAGCATATCAGGAAATCAGTATACCAGCAGAAGTGCCACCATAATGGTACTGCCTAAAAATCACCCATTACTGTGAAAACTGTGTTACAGTTTTGTGTGTGTGTGTGTGTGTGTATGTGTGTGTGTGTGTGTGTGTGTGTGTATAGGTCGGATTAATGCACACACATCAAAGGTAGTGCAGCTTCAAGAGCTCAAGTCCGACTGGATCCAGAATACCTCCTGTGATTTCAAGTATACTCACTGCATGTGCTCATTTCCCTTTCCTTTCATTTACTAGGCTAGTCTCGGTGTGTAAAATCAGATATCACATAATTATATATCATCGTTATTGCACACCTGATTGCATGCGTTGATGTTTAACTAGCTTAATAGTTTTGACTTCTCCCATGTGGATTTGTCTTTATAGATATTATTCACATTTTACAAATGCATATTTGTTGAACTCTTTTAATCCTTTTTTTTGTCTTCCAGACCAGCTAGGTGCTTGAACACTCTCCACCACATACTGAAAAAAGTCATGAGGTAAGACCTTTTCTCTAAGCTAGGGATTGATATTTGTCGAAGCATTTCTACTCAGTTATTCCCAACACTGGTTGGAAAATTAAGCCATATATTAAGCCCATATTTCCATCATTTGACAGCTCTTTTTAAGAGATTTAGTGTTGTTGATAATTATGAATGATAATATAGCTAATTGTTTCAGCTATCTACTGTAAACAGTATGGCCTTTAATGTAGTTTGAAGCAGAATTATCCTCTTTCGAGGTATTCCTTTTATATTTCATAGCATGCTGCATGCTCTTGTACAAACATTTCTTCCCACATTGTCCAGCATAGGTACGGTCATTAGCCATACCTCACACACTCTCCTCGGAGGAATTTAATGAAAGCTGATGCTAAACTGTACCATGTCACAAAGCTCACGTGTAGCTGGTGTGTTTGTACAGGAATGTTGTTACCATGTGACCAGGCTGTCACATTTCTTGGCTTGGTGTTGCTTTGTGGCATTTTAAAAAGATGAAAACCCTATCTATTCTACACTTGCCTATGTGAACAGAGCTCTGACCTGAAACCACCTGCACGTGCACCTTTGCAGAATCAAAAACGCTACATGGCTCATCGCTCCATGTGTAATGAACAAAAAGAAATGCCAAGTTTGTATGCATGGGAGGAGCCAGCATTGATACATGCAAGCCCAGTTAAGAGGCACGTAAAAAAAAAAAAAGATACAGGCTTCAGTCTGACATGTCTCATTGTGATTGCATGAACATGTATTAAATGTGGATACACTTTAGGACCACAAATGATAGTTTCTCAAATGTTGTATTGTGAACACAATGTCATCTATTATGTCCTCTCTACTTTTAATTCCTATGAATGCCCATATTCTTCTGCCTCTGTTTTGGCCCTCCTGGCTTTCCATTTTCCAGAGTTTGCTATTTCTTGTTTACAGTTGTGCCCTGTTGTAATTAGTCCCACATGTTCCTCATTGCAACCTTCCATGTTTAAGGTCTTTTTGAAAAGTTTTCCTGGTGCTCCTTGTGAATTATTTAATGTTTGTTACTGAAGTTCTAAGCTGCATTTCCCACTGATGGGAAATTCCTAGTGATTTTCCTAGTTCCAAGTTCATAACGTCCAGTAGTTGTGTGAATTCTAAATTATTTAAGGTCTTTAAATAATTAAACAATATTAAATAATTGCTCTGAATTGTAATCCTAGGTTTTACCAATGACTTGACATCGCATATGCTAATATACGGTATGAGCTGATAATTGTGACTCTTGGACATTGCGTACAGTACAGTTTCTGTCTATAGAGCCTCTTCATAAGTTCAGTTCCACTACACTTTGATTCACTCACACCATTCAGCAACTGCTGCTGACATTTCAGCCCAAAACCTCGGGCTGGGCTTGACACATAGATTGTACTGTGTTCGGTTTTTGTCACTTTGATTCACTGCATGCTGAATCCAACACATGGTAACATGAGACCTCTGCTTCAAATTGATGTTTTCAAACAGAATCAAAACTTTTGAGGTGGTCTTGCTTGGTTTTTTTTTTTTTCTTCTTCAAACCTTGTGGTTTGGCCTTAATTACAGTTCTAGGAATTGATTTAATAAAATTGTAAATGGATCCACACAACTCTCCACAGTTCTTTATTACTTAAATGGTATACCTACTGATTTAGTTTTCTTCTTTTTTTTTGAGTTTTTTTTAAAATGTTCTAATTTGTCACATTTTGATTTCACAACTAGGTTTTTCTCACACGAATTTCCACAACCTTCCTTTTATCATTTCATTGCCAGTCTAGCATGTCTTGCAACTTGTGTTAAGGAATGTGTGAGTATGTTGTTACTCAGTCTTATCAGCCAGAACCTGTATCCAAACTGGGTTTGTGCTGTTTCACAGTTGGCTGTTGTCATTGATTATTTCCCCCCTGCAGTCACTTGACTGAGACTCATTTCATAAGCCAACAGCCTGCAGCATACCTTTTCAGTCTTCATGGAAAACTCGCACTAAACCACAGCCTTGTCTTTCTCTGTGTTTGTCTCTCATCTGTTTCAGCTTACAAGAGGGGAGATATCTGTTGGGTCACAAATCTGGTGAGGCTTTTTTAACCATATTCAAAGCCACTGATGGAAAGAAGCCCACTCGCAGTGTCTGTGACCTCCAGGCTGTCCACTGTGGACCTCCTGTAATCCCAGAGGCCAAAATTCCCTGGGTTCCAGTGGATCCCTTCCTTCTTATGCCGTTTCACAAGAAATACTGTAGACCCCCATGCACCTTCCCTCCACGTCCACCCACACAGCCTAAGGTATAACCAGCAGCATAGTTCTTTCTTTTTTGAAAGAATAGGAATTAATCAGGATTTCTTGCTAACCTATGATTCTTTGATAAATTGGTTAGGAAACTGCTATGCGAGTATTTAATAGACCCTGGACAGTATACCAATAAAAACCAGCATTTCTTTTTTAAAGGAAACCCCACTAAATAGTCTCTTCTGAACTGTGGCCATTGTCTCCCAACCCCTGTCAACTGAGAGCACATAAATGCATGTCTGTTTCACTTATCAAATGGGCTGCATTGCCTCCCATTCCATTCACTTCTGGAACAGACTCACTAATCATTCTTGATGATGTAACTCATGATGGTAGCAGCAGAATGCATTCAGAAGTCTACAGAAACATTCTGGCTGCCAATTTACAGAGAAATGCATCCAGTGTAATTGGGTGGATCTTCATCATGCAGCAAGACAATGACCCAAAACACACTGCCAACACAACAAAGGACTTTAGACTGGCCAGGTCAATCACCACACAACCCAATTGAGCATGTGCCTCCCATTCCATTCACATGCTCCAGAAATAACAGAAACTCAAACTAAAGCTCACTCTGTGAAGCTCATGTTGGGTGTATGTTGCTACAGGCCCAGATATTAGCCCAGCACTGTTATCTCATAAATCTAGAGAGCGTAGCCTTAGGGGACATTTTGTTTCTTACTCTGTTAACATAATAATAATCGATGAAAATTACTACAAACCATGAAAAGTTTATTTAATACAGTCCCTTCTGTAGGCATTGGAATGGCAAGGCCAACTCTTTTTTTTTTTTTTTTTTTTTTTTTTTTTGCTATACAGTGAAGACATTTGGGTTTGAGATCAAACGATGAACATGAGACGATGGATCTGAATTTCTTGTTTTGTTTCATCATTTTTACATCTAGATGTGTTAAACAATGTAGAACTTGTTTGAAGATTTTGTTTGAACCCACCAATTTTTCACGTGATCAGAAATATCGGAACACGTGTTTCTTGATGCCCAGGTGTGCCCTGTTAGCCTGATTGTTTAAACAAGTAATAGCTCTATAGCTCTAATGTCTACTCTTGGTTTGAGGCCGGGTTTTGCCTGTGAAGCCTGTATTTGTTGTTAAAAAGGGATAAACCAATATGAAGACCAAGGAGCTGTCTATGGGAGAAGAGCAAGCCATTTTGAAGCTGAGAAAAGAGGGAAAATCGCACAAGCATTTGGCATAGCCAGTACAACAACTTGGGAAAAAAAGAAAGAAACCACTGGTGTACTAACAACCAGACATCGAACAGGTTGGCCCAAGGAAACAACAGCATTTGATGACAGAATCATTGTGAGAGCAGTGAGGAAAAGCCCAAAAAAAACCTCACGTCACCAGCAACCTCCACAGGGCAGGGATGAAGGTATCATGATTCACTGTTCGAAGAAGACTTTGAGAGCAGAAATATAGAGGCCATACCACAAGATGCAAACCAATCATCAGCAGTAAGAATCAGAAGACCAGATTGGAATTCGCAAAGATATACAGAGATGAGCCACACAAGTTCTGGAACCAAGATTAAACTCTGCCAAAGTGACGCAAATGCCAAAGTGTGAAGAAAGAAAGGATCCGCTCATGATGGTGGAGGTAGTGTCATGGCTTGGGCCTGCATGGCTGCTTCTGGAACAGACTCACTAATCATTCTTGATGATGTAACTCATGATGGTAGCAGCAGAATGCATTCAGAAGTCTACAGAAACATTCTGTCTGTCAGTTTACAGAGAAATGCATCCAGTGTAATTCGGAGGAACGTCATCGTGCAGCAAGATAACGTGTGGGTGGGAATTGGCAGGTGATCAAATTGAGGGGAAAATGAGGAAAAATTCTCTCTATAAATGTGGCATTTTAAGAATAGGCTTTTGCAACGGCTAACTTGAAAAGTTTTGGTGACATGGCCCAAGCTGAGTGAAGATGTTATTATGTTTACTAAGAGCTCCTCAATTATTGCTAACATTTCCAGAATACTAAAGTACTATACTAGACATCTATTTCCAGACTAACCTGATAGTCTCAGTGCTGCCGAAGCAGTGTGACCCTCAGTGCTTTATCTAGCTGAACATAAGCTCCAACAGGTTAGACAAGAATAAGCCTAATAGAAATGCACATAGATAAGAACAAGTTACATAGAAGACAATTAAGAAAAATAAAGAATTAATTCATTTAGAGCTGAAAAAAGACATATAGATAACTCATTTCGCTAAAACAAAGTTTAGTTTTCCACTGCATAGGAACATACACAGCTAAAATTTAAGCTAGCTGTGGCAGTGAGCTGAAATGTAAGCTAAGCAGACATCACTCTGACTGATTGAAGTAGGAAACTCAATGTGCTGCTATAA
Organism: Pangasius sanitwongsei; assembly: GCA_037576675.1. Lineage (NCBI taxonomy): Eukaryota > Metazoa > Chordata > Actinopteri > Siluriformes > Pangasiidae > Pangasius > Pangasius sanitwongsei. The sequence goes on along the minus strand of CM075011.1, from coordinate 14,273,010 downwards.
GTGAGAACTGTGTACTATGATTTTCTTGACTAGTTATCAGCTGACTATTTGTGAGTCCCTCCTTAACCTTTTAACCCTTTTCTTACACACACAATCCTTCAGGCAGGAGGGTGTAAAGGAGCAAGGCTGGGTAACAGCATGACTGCATCTGCACAAGGGTGGCAAGGCTCAGCAGGGACGCCCGGTCAGAAGCGGAAGAAAAAGAATAAAAAGAAAAACAACAGACAAATAAAAACACACGTACAGAATGAAGAAGGACATGCAAACTGAATAAATGAGCAATGAGGACTAACATCTATCGCAGATGAAGTTGTTTCAGTTGTTTTATTATTATTTTTTTCTGATTACACCCACTTTACTCATGTTGGTTTAAGGGGAGCACTCGGCAGCTGGATTTGAGTTACTCTGTGATAACTAATCATAACGTCTGCAAAGTAAAGAGTAAGTAGATACACCAGTAGATATTTTGTATTCCTGCATTTTCTAAAATGCCATTTTTTTTCTTTTCAGTTTGTAATTAAATGCTATTTTTTGCTGCATTGTACTTAAATTTGGGTGTGTTGGAAGTGCTTTCTATATATTTGGCAAAAAGCCCAAGACCTGTGTCATTTTGATTGTGAAACCTTTTTTTTTTCTTTTCTTTTTTTTTTTTTTAAAGAAAGTTTTTAAGTCATGTTTTCTTCTTTATTTTTTACTTGTAAAGTAACAATAAATTATAAATATTCATTATAAAATGATTTCTTTCTGCACAGTGATGTGTACATTTTCTCTTCATGAACAGTGGACCTCATATTTGAAGTTGTATACAAACGAATTTAATTGTAAACTGTTTGCAGGAGCATTTACACAAGAAATGTGGTTTCCAGGAAAACCCAGTTCATATCTTACAAGAGCTCCCGAGTTTGTGCAAATTTGGGTATAATGAGACTCACTGATGTGAACACCTTACAGGCTCCAGATTGTGTAACTGGTGTGAGTTACTGCACATTTCTATAAGGAATACTTTGACAAGAATGAATAGATTATTTATATCACTTGTACAAAAATTGAACAATTTCTTGATCATTTTATGAAATTCACTTGTCAAATAAGACTAGCCATTACATTAGGACAAAAGAAATGGCACACTATAAAAAGAAGGGGAGTTGGTGTGTGCTTGTGGTAGCCGACACGCTGCAGTGGCTGAGCTGCATTATTGGAAGAATTATTGCTTAGTGACACACTTTCACTGTTTATTCATCATCTTGTAATTTTCATGTGAGCTTTTTGCCTTTTATGGATATATCAGCTGTGTTGTGAATGCACTTCATAATTTATGGGAATTTCTCAACATAAACACGTGAGTACGAAGAAAATCAGTGTTATCAAAACTTCAGTAAGTCTGGGAGTAGTTCAGTGTGGCCTATGAAAACATTTATACACAACTTTACTACAATATCGATAAATAAGGTCAGGTACTTCAGGAACTGTAAGAGGGAAAAAAACAAGCATAGAAAAATGCATGACTTCATGGTGGATATTTTTTTAATCAGATTAAAAATGCTTTGTCCTCAGCGCTGATATGTGATGAAATGGCTGCCGTTTGCTTGCAGACTGTTATCTGATGTTTTCACATTCAGAAGCTAATGCTTAGTTTGAAACCTGTTATTACAAGACTTAGTTTTGCTCTCATGAGCTGTAATCAAACACTAAAGGTGTATTTTGGTCTCTAGGTGGGACACACAGACTTTAAACAAATACGGTATGATAGACACTTCCAGTTAGCTTCAGCGAGAGTAGATTATTAATAAACTTCTGTGCATAGTACTAGTTGTAATCTCATCATTCTTGCTCAATATTTCCTTTCTTACTCGTAATACTTACTCATGAGATACAAGAGTTCTAAAGATGTAGTTCTGCTTCATGTAAAGCTTTTAAACAGTCAAAATCAGAAACACAAAAGGCTTGTGTTACAGTAGTGCATGAGGATATTGACATGCTGGAATTGTCAGGGTGGAGTTTCTCATGCTGTGCTATAGAGGAGGAGGCACTGAAGGGAGGGAACAACTCCTGGCAGAGGCTGTGGTATTTAACCACCACACCCTTTTCACTTCTCATAGCTGGAACTCTTCTGTGCATCATCTGCTCACTTAGGTAAGTACAAACCCCAAAACTACTGAAGAACTATGATATCCTATAGGTGCTGTAGCAGTTGTGGAGTGTATGGAGGAAAAATGTTGCATTGGCAACCTTGTTGATGCCATTCCTTCCTGCTGATGTGCTCATCTCAAGTTAAAGCTACAGTGCTTGTTTTCTCTAGCAATAACATATAAGGCAGCTCTTTACAAGGAAGAAAGCCTTTACAAGGAAGAGCTTAAATGCTATAAATATTTGCAAAATTCGTTCTGAGGTCTTAATCACAGTGAGTATTTTAGGGAGCAGAAGTAGACATGGCATGATTCTCTCTCACATGCTTAGAGGATTTTCCCAGTCTTCTCTCTCTCTCTCTCTCTCTCTCTCTCTCTCTCAAGGGTGTGTCTTTCCTAGGTTTTTCTAATGACAGTATGCATTTTATCTAAAGTCAAAAGGCCAAAGGACATATTTACATAGCTTTTAAACTCTTATCATAAAAAGAATCCCCACCTTGGTGTAGTATCTTGTTATTGTAAGGCTGTAGTTTCACTGTTTGTTTGGTTTCTATGCAACTAGGGCTGTTTATGGCTGATTTTGGTGAACAATAGCCAGGAAGTGAAAAAAAACTGGCAGTACTCTCAAGAGCTTTGCTTTGGACCTCTACTCCACAAAGAAATCACGGCTGACATTTAATCTGCCTGAAATTCTATGTTTTTGTTGATTTTGTATTATTCAGAAGCAGTCTAATGACTAATGGAAGCACCTACTTATGAGTCAACACAGCTCTCTTTGTGCTAGACCTTAGGAGAATTGGAGCTTGGTGATATTAACACTGATGTGATCTGTCTCACCCTAGACTAACATAACCTTTGCTTTCTTCAGCTCGATTGCATAATGCTCACTCAGTGACTCAGGCAGCATGGGTTTCTTAAACATTTCTGTTCTCACTTCCCATTCAGCTTTTTTTTTTTTTTTTTTTTTTAAGAAAATTGGACTGCAACAAAATTACAAGGTATAACTGTTATTAACATGCACACATTATCTCTTACAGGACATCTAAGATGGCTTTGGTATCTGAATTCCTGGGTCAGCTGACACTTAATTTTGGGGTAGGTTTTCCTAACATTAAAGGAAACGCATTTCTGTCGCCCATCAAGCTGAAGTCCAAACTATAACACTACATTCTTTTAATCTGCATATTTCAGTCGAGCGAGCCCTCCTACCCCACTGTGGTTGCTGCAGCTGATTTTGATCCAGAGAAAGATGCCGCCAGAATAGAGACAGCTATCAAAACTAAAGGTGAGCAAAACATTATGCTCCCTCTCCTTGTCTTTCTAGTTCCTGGGAAAGATTTGACTACAGTATTCACTTGACTGAGTTTAGCAAAGAGCAAATGTTGGCCAGAATCAGGAGCCTTCATGAGTGAGTCACCATCCTGTGTGGAAGCTCTTACCCACATATGGAAAGTTCTGGGTGAGGCATTTGTGGCTGTAGCCTGCAATCAACTGAATACATGCTCACTAAAGCCTTTTTTTTCTCTCCACCAGTGGAAAATTCAAATATAGCATAGGCTCTTGTGTCATGTTAACAAAATATATATCAATCATACAACCATAGCCATGTTCCCCTAATTATCCTGGAATGTTGAAATGGTTTGTAATTGTATCTGTACAGAATAGCATTAAAGGTTCTAGTAAAAAAAAAACAAAAAAAAACACTGATTGTGTATCTTAGGTGTGGATGAACAGACCATTATTCAGATCCTCACCAAACGGACATACGGCCAAAGACGAGAAATTGCCTTTGCATATGAGAGGAGAGCCAAGAAGGTCAGAACAATTATTATTTCTTTTAACAGAGACAAAATGTTTTAGCATTAAAAACACTGATTTTTTTTTTTATGCCTCTCCTGTTCAGGATATGATTACTGCCCTGAAGGGGGCACTGTCTGGCTCACTCGAGACCGTTATTTTGGGCCTGATGAAGAGCACTGCTCAGTACGATGCCTCTGAGATTAAAGCCTCCATAAAAGTAAGCTCAGCCTAACAACAGAACCACGTCTCATTCAATCAGCTGGGTTAAACACTACATTCATGCATGTGTATATATATACCAACTGCTGTAACGTGTCTGCGCAGGGTTTAGGGACAGATGAGGAGTCCCTGATTGAGATCCTCTGCTCTCGAAGCAATGCAGAGCTGGTGGAGATTAAGAAAGTCTACAAAGAATGTAAGTGTGAAAAGGTGCACAAGTCAACTTTAGCTGGTCACAGATAAGCAGGAACAGCAGCAAGTAAATGTGTGTATGTGCAGTGTTCAAAAAGGACCTGGAGAAGGATGTGGCTGGAGACACCTCAGGAGACTTCGCTAAGCTGCTGCTCGCCCTAGTGGCGGTGAGGAACTGTCTGCATTCTGTCCATGATGGAACACTATTACCATGCACAGCTTATTAAAATAAGCCCTCGAGTCTGAATGAAAGATTTCATTTAGTTTCATATTTTGTTTATTGCGTACTTATTCTAATATTCCATTATTTTCCTTTAGCATACATTTAAATTATGTCATTTATTTGTAGATAGTTTATGTGCTTATCTGTCTATGTATATCTATAGTCAAAGGTTGTGTGTTTAATATATTATATGTGCAGTAACCAAGACAAATTGTGTAACATACCTGGCAAAAAAAAAAAAAAGATTCTGATTACTGGAGTCATTTGTAATTTTATTATAACTCCCCAACAGGCCAAGCGGGATGAGCCAAGCACTGTAGTTGACTATGGGAAAATTGATGAAGATGCCAGAGTAAGTCATAAAATGTGGATTAAATTTGACAACTTGGTTAAATGAATGAACTCTATTTGCTACTACACGTCACCTCTCCTCCTAAATGTGATCCACGCAAGTGTAAGAATTCCATATCTATGCTTTTTTTTGCTTCCCAGGCACTGTATGAAGCTGGAGTGAAACGGAAAGGCACTGATGTCAAAACCTGGATTAGCATCATGTCAGAGAGGAGTGTCCCTCATCTGCAGAAAGGTTCTTAAGCACCTTCACGTTCACCTCTGTTCTCTATAAAAATAAAAGCTAATGAGAAATGCGTTTTGTGCAGAAGATGTTTTAATCATGCATATTTATCTCTAGTATTTGACAGATACAAGAGCTACAGTCCCTACGACATGCAGGAGAGCATCAGGAAGGAAGTAAAAGGAGATCTGGAGATGTCCTTCCTTACACTCGGTTAGACTCTTTCACTAACCTCTGTGCACATATTCATAGAGGTGTTACAGTCTCACAGAGATATGGACATACTCATTGTATAATGTATGTAAACTATAATGTCTCCACACTCTTTCTGTGCAGTCCAATGCTTTGAAAACAAACAGCTCTACTTTGCCAAAAGACTCAATGATGCCATGAAGGTAACTGCATTTTGTCCTGTTTTTCTTTCCTTTAAAAAACTTTTACTTACAGCCTTAAAAGGGTAAAGTTTATCTTTGCGGTAATTTAGCCGCTGTTGTCACAGGAAGCTTATTTCAGGGAGGTTACATCAGGCAGCACAGTTCTTTTGTGTGTGTGTGTGTGTGTGTGTGAGTGTATTTATATCTTGGTGGGGACCAAATGTCCCCACAAGAACAGGAATATCTGCCAACTTCAAACTTGGCTGGTCCCCATGAGGAACACTGCCTTTTTTTTTTAAAAAAAAAACCTCCAAAAAATGCAGCTTGTATTTAAAAAAAACCAACTAAAAGTGTAAAAAGGTTTCCTTCTGGATACTGGTTCCTTAAGGTTATGGTTATGGTTTATGTATGGGCATAGCATTAATTAGATGCACTAATAATTATAACAGGGTAAGGTCCTCAGAAGCATAGTAAGATGTGTGTGTGTGTGTTTCAGAGTAAAGGCGCAAAGGAGAAAGTGGTGACAAGGATCATGATCTCACGCTGTGAGGTTGACCTTAAGAAGATCAGGTCTGAGTTCAAGGCCCAGTTTGGAAAGTCTCTGTACCAGACCATCTCTGTAAGTTACACGTTAATCACATTTATATGCACCATGCATGTCTCCTCCGCATTTTTATAATCATACTTCCTTCCATTTTCAAAATATCTGTTCTACTGTATATACACATGCATGGTTTTCTGATGGTGCACTCTATCTATAGGAGCACACTAAAGGAGACTATCAGCTGGCTCTGCTAAGTTTGTGTGGAGGAGATGATTAAAGCAGAGCAGGTAACTCTGGTTCCAGGACCCTCGGAAGCTGTGATCCTCAGGAGCCTTTCATCTGCTCAGCCCTCGGCTCTCACGTACTGTTCTAGCTTTATGGATCGTCTATAATCTATATGGATCAGTCTATCTCTAACTGGAGTCACAGTGTTTGAAAGAGACCAAAGACAAAAATCCCAATTATGTCATTTGTAGGCTTCTGAAATAATGACTGTTGAATGCTCAAATCCGGGGTTGGTAAACTCAACTGATTGAGTTACATTATCCACAAAGAAGGCAAATGTATTTCTGCATCCCATAAATAAAGGGACAACGCTGTATTAAACTGTGCCATAGTTGACCATTCTAATGCTTTTTTTTTAAAAAAAAAAAAAAAAAAAAAAAAAAAACATTTGTAGGTATTTCTATGGTACATAACTGCTGTATTTAGATCCTGACCTGAAGCTCCTGGAGAAGGAGTGCAGTTTGTGTAGTTCACCACTAGAGAGCAATAGAGCATCACAGGGCTTTGCTTCTTAGCCTCATGCCAACCATCTGCTGCCTGCTGAAGCTTCATTTTGCTGTTTTGAGCAACTTTTTTTTTTTTTTTTTAAATAAATAGTCCAAAAGTATATGATCTCCAATATTATTTGCACATTTTATCCCCTCGTTTCAGAAGAAGCTAAAGCTTTTGTGCTCATGATGAAATAGCTCACATGTACAAGCATTGCTTTGATTAGAGACACTCGCCTTACTGATTTGTTACTTAAGGAAATCAGGCATCATATTCATTCCAAAACCATTTACATAATAATCACATAATACAGTAAGCATGCCATCCATCTCCTCGGCGCTATCTGCCACTGACTGCCAGTGGGTTTGGATGGGACTCTCCTTCTCTGCCATGGTTTATGACAGTAATAAAACTCTGTTCACGCTGCCATGCCTTTGGAATGAAGCGGCTTTATTTAGCTGCTTTAATCATTAGTGGGTTTTGACGTGTTTGTTTGGTGCTAATTTTTTTAATTAAAAGTGTTAATTTAACCTCCAGCTAAGCTAATTAGCATAGCAGAAAGCGGCTGGGGCTTCTGTGCTGTTGAGGGTTTGGTCTCCGAGGGTGAGAGCGTAAGCAAAGCGTTGACATAGCATTCCTTTCTGCAAGCAGATGGAGAATGAAGACAGGTACAAATGAATAATATCTTCTTTTACTGATTAAACCCTCATTAATTAAGCCTTTCGGCTTTTAGGAGAGTCGCTAGCGCTTGTATTTTATATGCTCGGAGATCGGTAATCACATGTATTGCCACAAGTAGCAAAGCAAAGGAAACTACTTTTCACATTACAACTATATCCCAACACACACACACACAGAGAGAGAGAGAGAGAGAGAGAGAGAGAGAGAGAGAGAGAGAGAGCACAACATGACTAATATTATCACTAAAACATTCTAAATTAAAGCTTGTATTTTAAACGGGTTATAAAACTACGTGCTAACTGATATAACCGCTAAGCATGCCGGGAAATATTCAAATGAGCAAACCACATAATTAGACTCAGGGACGCCTCTATATTATATGTATAATATATAATATAATATAAAATAATATCATAATATAATATTATAAGAATTTAGAATAATTTAATATTAACATAAATGTTATTTATATTTATGACAATAAATATACTATTTATATGTATTGATATTTTGTGCTCCATTGACACTTTATGATTTATGACCTGATTGGTTCTTCTTATCATCATTAGAAAGAAAGCTACAGTTAATGCTGAAGCTCAGGAGGTTGAAGGTTAGACCTGCTGTGCAGTGAGGTACTCACAGTCTCCTAACTGCTTTGTGGTCAGAGTGGGAATTCCTTCAAAAGCTTATAAGCCTTCAAATTTATTGTCATTTTGTAATAATATTGATGAGAACATTACCCCTTTGTGCTGTTTTATGTTTATTGCCAATAAAAGATAAAATATAGTGTAAAGGCGAGTAAAACAGTATTTTGCAAAAGCAGGGCGCAGATTTACGCCAGGCCACGCTGACAGATTAATCTCTGCATCATAAAGATGAGAGTAGCGCCCATATTTTTTTCCTTTTTATGTGGATGTACAACATGCTGTTGAGCTCCAGGCTGGCCCAGGGGACTTCCGCCACACCCGAAGGAAAAGCTCTCCTGGATTGAAACGATGCAATTTGCCATCACAAACACTGGCACTCAATCATTCAGATAGGACCTCAAGCCCATGAATGTCAAATGCAGAGCAAGTCCTAGTGATACGACACACACACACACACACACACACACACACACACACACACACACACACAGAGTGCATGAGGGAAGGACAGTGACAGTTTTCACATTGTAAATGTGCAGTGATGCCCAGATCTGATCACTAACTCTCTTACTAATACCAAAGAAGATTTATTTATTTTCCATAATTGAAATTGTAATAATATTACATAAAGCAACCAAGGTAACACTTTCTATGAAGGCCATATTCATAATGAAATGGACACATGCATAACATGTTATAATGTTATGTTAGTTATGTTATAAGGTCCAACATCAATATCTTAAAGATTTACACTTCCCAGAAACTCTTTATGTCCATATCTCACCCCTTTTTCAGTGGCTAATCTCATCTGAATACTGTGAAAGTAAGAACTTAAGTACTTAAGACCTGCTGCTGTAATCATAAACGTTCTTTCAACACACTCAGTAGTGTCTGACTTTATAGCATAAAACTGTCAAAGAGAAAAGATTTATAATCCCACTATCCAGCGTCACCCAGAAAAGGATGGGCTATATTTTTAATCTGGTTCCTCGCAAGTCGTCTCAGGAGGTTTTTCCTTGCCACTGTTGCCTCTGGCTTGCTCATCCAGATCTAGCTCTATATCCAGATTTCTGTACAGCTGCTTTGTGTCATTGTCTACTGTTAAAAGTACTATACAAATTAAAAAAAGTCTTTAGTTTATGAATAAAGTGTAACGCATTTTTATGAACATTTATAACAGTGTGTATAATGCCTTATAGATATAATATTTTGAATATATTCATAGAGTATTTTAATAGGGCCTTCATAAACGTGTTATGGGAACCCGTTCAATAAAAGTATATTTTTGGGTCTGATATAATTCTGACTCTTAGAAACAACGCTGTGTGGCATGGAGGAGCCGTGGGTAGCATTGCTACCTCTCAGCTCCAGGGTCCCAGGTTTGAAAGGGAGCTCGAGTTACTGTGTGTACGGAGTTTCTGTGCATGTTTTTTCCCTGTGTCTGTGTAGGTTTCCTCCGGGTTCTCTGGTTTCCTCCAAAGCTTACTCTAAATTAACTAGTTTACTCTAAATTGCTCCTAGGTGTGAATGATTGTGTGAATGCGTGTGTATGTGATGTCCTGCGATGGACTAACGTCAAGCGGTGTATTCTGACATAGTATATTAATTTAGCTCATTTAGTTAATGTTAAAAGCAGCTGGTCTAGTTTGCGTGCATAATTAAGATGTTTCCATTCACAGCACCATTTGCCGGTATTGTTTTTTTTTCCACAGTTTTTCCACACTATACAGAATGGCAGCTGTTTGAAAGATGCTAGAATGATGCCATACATAAAGTACTACGTCACTTTTGCCCATTCCAGCACTCATTGAAACACTCACTGACGATGGTATACGTTTTATTCATACTTGTCGCCATGCATAATGTGTGTAAAGGTGAGAGATGTACTTAAAAAAAACTGGCAAAGTTAGAACATAATCAATTCAGTTCAATTCAATTTTATTTGTATAGCACGTTTATCAGTGTACCTTGTCCAAAGCAGCTTTACAGAAATAAATAAATTCAAATTAAATTAAACCAAAATAAACTGTAAATATGTGAATTTATCCCTAATGAGATAGCCAGAGTGCAACGTTGGCAAGGAAAAACTCCCTGAGACGATATGAGGAAGAAACCTTGAGAGGATCCAGACTCAAAAGGGAGCCCATCCTCATCTGGGTGACACCGGATAGTGCGATTATCCAACTACTATTAGCAATCAGACTACTAACATTTTCTCCAAAAGCTGTTCTATATTATCCTACAGAAAGGACTAACAGATTTCCTCTCTGTCTTTGATTAGCTTTTACCATCCATGCCTGTAGCAAGCCAAGTCATCCATGTTATGTGTGTTATGGTGTGTTTAATTATAGAACAGGCTTCAGTGATAGTGGTGTGTGTGGGTATATGGTAGATGTGGTTTGGGAATGACTATCCCTACAGGCAGGCTAGAAGTGCTGCATGCCTCAGTACCAGCTCACGCAGTATGCTGAGAAACAGAGGATGCCAGTTCCATTAATGTTTTTTTAATTATTATTATTTAAGTTTTCTCAGTGAGCCTACAGTCAGCTGTCCTTCTGTTCCTCAGCAGTGAAGCCATTAGCGGGAGAGTGGAAGGTGGCAAAAATGGCTCCATACCAAATCTCTCCTTCCCTTCAGGCATTCAGACAGTGTGTTGAAGGGCAGCTCTTCTGAGACACACACACTCTCTCTCTCTCTCTCTGGATAAGGACAGGGAACTGCAGCCTTTGGTGTTGACAGGGCCGCTTCCTTTTATGAGGCTCAAAGTAAGACAACAGACGCGGCTCTCATCAGATTTCCAGTCCGTTGCCTTTGTAGGGGCATGATGGGAACAGCACAGAAAACATGAAATAAGGTCCTGTCTTTTGCCTCTCAGACCCTCTATCCATTGTCATCTAAAAATATTCACTTCTGTAGTTTGATATATTCACAAATGTGCAAGACAACTGATGATCTTATATTTTGCATTAGGTTGCATGTTCATAATCAAATAATTTTCAGTCAAATAAGTCAATAAACCAAATATCGCTCTTAGCTAACTTCCTTTCATTTAGCCCTGTATGTATGTATTTAAGTAAATTATGAATTTCCGTACACAAGCCTGAGTGTGTTACAAGCATCAGTATGTTACTTTATAAGTCATTTGAATTGCCAACTAAATTGTGTTTTGATCATTACAGCTTAAAGGATAGATTTTTCCCCCCAAGGCCTCACAAACAGCTACTTATCCTCTGGATCGATCTTGAGTTTGAAGATAAATGTGGCTCCAATGACATAAGATAAAGCATTGTTACCTTTAAATTGTTTAAAAACTATCTAAAAAATGAAAATCCACTGGGATTGGGTTTGAATCTTTGTGAAACTGATTATAATTCTACACAAAAACATTATAAGTAATTATTAATACCAGCATAAATAATTGTTAGTTTATTGGCGGATGGCTTATTTGAGATGTACATAATTTTTAGTTGGCAGATAAATGAGTACATAGTTAAGATTTTATGCTCCAATCCTTTAAACCTTTGCCACACACACACACACACACACACACACAGATTGTTCCTTGTCCTCAGGGTGTGTTTTTCGGGCTCTGTGCTACAATAGACTAGCAGTATCCATAAGGAGGTGAGCAGAGCCATGGCGCAAAGCCAACGACGCTAATCATGATTGCCTGTGAAGTGGCTTAATCATCTGTTCCAGGCTGTAGCCACTCTCCTCTTGTTTGTACAAGCTGCTGGCTCTGTGCACGGTGTGTACATACAAGTTATTTGTAAATGTAATATTCTGAGAACTGGTTAAGACAAACATTACAAGAGGTTGCATATTAATGTGGGCATTCCTGCGATAAAACACAGCAGTTCACCAGGAGGCCTGTTCTGTGTGTGTGTGTGTGTGTGTGTGTGTGATTTAGCACTGGGTTAATGAGAGCCGCTGCTGTAGGAGTTTGTCCAGGCTGCACACTTCCTCTGAGTACAAATATAAAATGATAAATATCAGCATGGTATGCATGTTTGTTCCTTACTTCACTGCTTTAATAGGGTTGATAAATAATAATGATGGGAAAAACATTTTATTCAATATCTTCATTTTAGTTCATAATTTTGTGCACAAACCACACATGCTAATGCATAAATTACATTAAAGTACCTCTACACTCAAAAATGTGATTTTCAAAAATGTCACTACTACTGAATGGCTTATGATTATGCAGCTAGTAGAAATTTGTTCCATTTTGAACAATTTCTCCCTAAAAACACTCCTTTCTCAGTAACCCTGTATAGAACTGAAAGGTATGGCATATGAACTCAGTTGTGGATTCACAAAATTGGGTCCACATCTTAAATCAGTGGTGGTTTTACATTCTAATTTTCTGAGGGTGTCGCTGGAATTGAAAATGTTTAGCAGAACAGAGTTCCGCTAAATATCCACCCTTAACAACTTGCAGATTCATTTTTAGAATTACTATATGAACTTCGATGACATCCAAGATTTATTTTTTAATGAAATTCTTTAGCATAATTTTAGCATAAACTTTTTTCATCAACTTACGCACATTTGACTACCTGCTGGTAGTGGTGCCAGTGGGAATTAGATCTTGCTTCCTCTCTACTTGAACAGGCCGATGCAGCAGCGCTTTAGTCTGTCCAGCTCTTTTACCTCCTCATCTGTACACCTTGCTCAAACAGACAAGCTTCCAATGCTTCAAGTTTCATGCTAATATCACCCTCTACACCATTGTGCATCTCATCTTGTAGATTGTTAGCTAACAGTACCTTTGCGGTAGCTCATATAGCTGCATTGCATTCTACAACTTTGCTGTTTCCACTATTTCTGTGTTGGATTTCTCATTAATATGACACTGAACATCAATGGAGAGTGAGGAAAGAAGCACTTGCTCTTCTGTCTTGAGCGATATCCCTTATGTTTGAAAGTGTTGAATTTTTTTCCTCCTATTAAATGGTATTCTAACAGCACTAGCAGTGTCCCCCAGTGAGGCACACAACACCTACCTTCTAACCAACAAATCAACACCAGAATCACTATGCACATCACAATTATTTCAATATATTCAAAATATTCAATGTGTTTCAGGGTGACTTTTCCTTCAAGCTAGCTAGCTAACTGGGCTAATGTCAGTGATGAACAAACCATCATTGTTACAGGTTTGTCTGTTAAATACTTTGCTGATAATATAGTAAAATATAACACAGGTGTTCAGTAGCAGTAGTTTTGTCAGTAAATTCAAGTTAGATAACCGAACATACTGTGCTCATATAGTGATTTCTTAGGCATTAAGAAAAACAGGTTAAACTTTTATTCATCTTTTGGATACTATACAGGCCACATACTATAACATGAATAATGTATAAAACTCTAACTTAAAGTCTGACTCGGAACTATCCACACTGGCAGCCAATTCATGTGTATGCATGTGTGAATTTTTGCATTTGTCATTGAACCGCTAACCTGTGAGGAAGGTGGGATTGGCTGAAAGTGTCTTTAATCCATGATTGTCACGCTACCTTAATACCATCTCCTAAAGGCAGGCCTGTCTCCTGTTGTCCTTGTGATAAGGTAGACACACACACACACACACGCTCAGTCACATCTTCATGCGAGAGATGGAAATCAGCCTGCTAGCCACTCAAGCATGAACCAAATGTCAGTGGCGAGCCAGGCAGAGGTAAGAGGACCTGGTATTAATTAGTCCACTGAGGAAAAATCTGTTTGTATCTGTAAGACAACAATTCAGAATATTGCCTTAACACAGGTGATCCTCCACAGTGCTTAATATGATATTATGAATGATAAAGAGCTTAAAGCACTAATGTGGAGCTCTGTGACTGAGTTCATTCTCATCAACAATCATTCTCTAGTGTTCAATGGGAAAAAAAAAAGGCAGCATTTTGGCTCAAACGTATTTGAAGTACGGAATAAAACCAGATGCTGTGTGCTGCTGAAGGAAAATAATCAGTCGTTATAACAGACGTCGGTTGTCATAATGACTGCTTTCGTCAGTTTTATAAAACTACTATTTATAAAACTTTCTGAAAACCCATGAAGTCATAACCCAGTAATGACAAGATTATGTTTTCTCTGACCGTAAATTAGAGTGACTTTGTGTTTGATGTTTGACGTGTAACATAATCGCCATTATGGGACCCTTTCAACAAAAACCTATGGCACTGTCACAGGCATTATGACAACTTTACAGTAAAACTAACCAAATGACTGGTGACACCTAGTGGAATAAATGCTTATGTAGGTTTAGGTCAGTTGTCAGGTATTAGGTAAAATATAATTGATTTTTCATACTTCTCTTCTATAAACCCACCTGATCAACCCACAAAGTCATTTTCATTTGTAAGTCAAGCAGAGCTACAAAGTGTGCAGCGTGAACAATGATTTTGTCAACCAATTTAAAGCCTCTGCGTGTGGCCCATGTGGTATTAACAACCATTGCAGGTGATCTCGAGACACACAGACATACAGATAGCAGTTTACACGTCATTTTCATGTGTCTTGAACATGTCTCCTGCTGAGACAGTCAACTGTCATGTTTGTAACAGTTGTCATTTTGTGCACAGCTAATCACAGTTCAAATGCATTCTACAATCACACAAATAAGCACCTCTGTCTTCTAAACCAGTGACTATAAACACTTCATCTATGTGAGAAAAAAATCCAGCTGATAGGTAGCCGTGTCAGACGTATACTCACCACGTGCACTGATTCACACACAATCATTTTTCCCTTGTTGGAATGCATAACTGCAATATACATATGTTTATTGTAGCATTTATGAGCTTAAAAAGCTCCCTGGTTACTTCAGATGGGCCTGCAGCTCATAAAGCGGTGGAAGCTGAGGCTGATGGGCCATCGAGCCAATGAGAACAGCTTTACCTCAAGGTGATGTCTGGAGGTACAGCAGATCAAAGCAGTGCCCTGGGACCTATACACAGATGCTGAGCCAGCACTTTTTCAAATGGCTACCGGCTCTGCGTCCTGGGCTTCCCAGAGAGGAGGATTAAACACGTTTTCCTTCAGCGCTCTTCAGCTGGGAGCTGTCAGGGGCTGATTATTCAATGTTAAGGTCTGAATATTCCAGAAAGAGGTCAATATTATAGAAGATGTCATTCTAATAAATAGTCCATACATAACATACAAAAAGACTTATCACCCAAATGACTACTACTTGTTAAAGAGGGATTCCAGTGTTTTACTGAAAACAGGCATTTCTTTCCATGACGATTCTTTGTTGTCCAAATTGCTGTATAACGCATCAACAAAATCAGCAAAAAAAAAAATTTCCTACAAATTCCTAAAGAAGAGAGCTGGGGCAATATGGGAAGAAGTCTTTGCAAATAATAACATGCTCCATTAGACAACCTCCACCTAAACTACTACGCATTCTGATGTTTTATTCTGCTTGTGAGCATCTACACAACCTGGTTGAAGTATGTAGATATGAATACAAATTATTCTGGCCATAGGTGTTTGATTATTGAGTGCAGTAACTGAGCGTCACTCAGATGGAAAGAAAACAAAAAAACATTACATTCAAAAGTGATTTAGGCCAGAGGTGCTGTAAATAAGGACACAGGTGAACACTTTTATAGTCAGGCTACTTTGACCGAGTGAACGTTGCCAATAATTGTGTAATGGCAGGAGCATAATTAATGTGGCCAGCATTGACATATGGAGCATTTTGTGCCTTCGTCAGATCTTGCTGGTGCATGCTGATGCCGAGTTCTTCCTTTAAAGCAATGATGCACATGAAAGGTACCATGTGGAGTCTCCTCTGTCTTCTAAACACAAGTGACTGAGTGAGTGAGTGACTGAGTGTGAGTGAAAGAGCCAGATCCACGAAGTGCTTCACATCTAAAAAGAGTAAACACTCATACAGTTATTTGAATTTAGATTTATTCATTTGGCTGATGTTTTATCCAAAACAACTTACAAATACACTGAGGCACCACTTCCCTATTCTGCTTTTTTGTTGATTCTGTTTATGCTTACTTAGAGGTTTTTGAGTTTTTCTTTTCATTTGACAGGAGTATATTAAATGCACAAGCAGGAAATCATTACTGCATGCACATACCCAGACTATGAGTAGTCAAGTCTGTTACTTTTACTGCAACTAAAACACACTAGACATTATTAGTTGATTCTTCTTGACGACGACTGATTCTAAATTCACATCAAGAGTGACACTGGCTTAAAGATTTTAGTCAATTAAAAAACACGGATTGATCGGCATTTGACTGTGGGAGTTTTATGAGTTTTATTTTAAACAGTGTCTTGTGTATAACTCACTAAAATGTGATTTCGGTTGCACATTATTAGGATTCATCCTCTTCTGAATGTTATTTATTCATTTGTATTCCACTTGCATTTTGATTTTAATGACACCACAGATCGTAGGTCAAAGAGCGATTTATACTGTGTCCCTTCCTACCTACTTAGTAACATTGCCACATTTTTAATCACTGACTATGTGCATGTCTTTCCTGGTTCAAAACACAAACTCCGACACCCCTGTTCAGGCTTTTTGAAGTATTATTGGAAAAAGACAGAGACAGGGGGAAGAATCAGGTGTTTCTGGGTGGTGCCTGAGGGAACAGGTCAGCGAGACAAGGCCGAGTGACTGATAGAGAGTGACAGTTCCCTGACGACGGCCCTTCATTATAAATATGTTTTAAGGGAAGCATGGCTCAGTGAGACTGCACGGGGCACAGACATATCAAAAAGAAAGCTGCGATATCTCAGCTTCAACACTCCTCTAATGACAGCTTCCCTGACAGTTCCCTTTCATTTGATAGTCTGTCCCTTTATTCAGGGGTTTCTCGACAATTAGTATGAATATTTCATCTCTGTGCCGGAACAGAACAGGCAGTACAGAGGGAAAGAGAGGTGCTAAGATCTGCTAAACAGAGGCAGCATCCCACATGTGCTACTGTAGATCCAAGTGGGAAAAACAAGGCTTAGTAGACAAATGTTTGGCAAATGTTTGATTCTGCACCAGTGCTGGAATGTAAAGAGGTCACGATTATACTGACATGGAATAGCAAATGTTAGGAAAGCAACTAAATATTTCTGCTGCTCTAGAATGGCAGTCAGTATTTAATCTTCTAAATCTAAAGAAATTATTGCACATAATGATTGTGTCAAGCCTGATTCAGAACAGTGAAGCATCTGTAAAATTCATAAATTAGGAGAAAGTATGAATTCATCAGCTGAAGTTGTTCATATTTTGGCCAAACATACCAGGTATAATGCTGCGTTTGACTTAACTGGGAATAATGCCATTTTCGACCGCTATGCATTCGATCTACAAAGTGGAGAAATAAAACATAGTTAGTCTTTTGTTAGCAATAATATAGCAAGCTAACTGTGATGAATGATGTATATTTACCTTCTCAAAACAGTGAACTCTATAGTCAATGTTATATATAATCTTAACCTGCTAAAAAAAAAAAAAAAAAAAGTCTTTATGCTGATTGATCTAAAGCCAAATACTAGTATATACCGTGTAAGTCATTTTTGCTGATGCTGTGATCGGCCATGTTGATTTGACACGCTGAACTCAGAGTTGAGGAAACCATCCCTAGTTTCCGAAGAGGAATTGCAAGTTCCAAGAGTTTGAGTCAAACACAGCATAATGACCCACAAACTGCTGCTTTCTTCCCATTAATTCTCACTCCAGTACAGTATTCTCTTTAATTCCAGAGGCAGACTTCTGCACATTCCTCCAGTAGTTTTAACCTATAAAAATAAATATATGCGTACATTCTATTTCAAAGTACTTTGCAAAGCCTTTTCCAGATAGAACATGGCTTACAGACATTTCTACTCTGGTATCATGCGGATAGGAAGGGCACCATTAAAAGTGGACGAAAAGATTAAAACAAGATCTGAAATGTGCTGGTCTTTGCGGCTCTTAAAAAAAAGACTCCAGCTCTTCCTCACTATTTGATTCCTGCTCACTGGCTCGAGACTGTAGAATTTTAGCTTTGAACAATCAGTTAAACACAGCGGTGCAGCCCAGATTCACAGTAAGAGAGAAGATGAAGGCATGATGCTTCAGCATATCGCCATCTGTTTTCTTCCCGTGTGTGACACCAGTCCTCTTCAGACCTCCTATCATCAAACACACAGCCTGCCATGTTTGAGCTAATTATACATAAAAACGAGACCACTTCAGGGAACAAGCATGTGGTATGTAGTGGTAATTACCTGGTCTTGAGCCTTTGTGGTGTCGGGAGGTTTCTGTCAGACCTGACCAAAGGAAGGCTAGTGAAGGGCTTCCATTATCACATTACTGATGGTCCCTCATGGATAATGGAACAAGGAGTTCATTTTAATGATAAACACAATGACTGGCAGACAGCGAGAGGAGCATAGCCCCTCCCCACTGCCTGGCCTGACGGACGCTGCATATGCAAAACACCGCTGTACCTTTTGGACTTCAAACCTCTTCTCTGTGTATCTTGGAGGCATGTAGAACAATTACATATCTACACAACTAAGACCGCTACAAAAGAGAAGACCACGAATGCTATGCACTGGCCTTTTTTTTCATGTGTCCCACTTTCATCTTATTTTTTCAGATGCTGTTTTGTAATATTAAAATGCAGACTCACACCCATGCCCGCTAATCACTGTCACACATCAGTGCATCAGAATCCTTTGACAAGTCGCATATGTGAATTTATAATGAATAATTCTCCTATTTTATTTTTACATAGCCCTTACTCCTAAGGAAAAATAAAAAAAGACAGGGATGCTACACGAGGATGCTCATAAACAAATTCCACCGCCCGATTTTAACAATGTTTACTTCCTTTGTTTATTTTTATTTATAGGGACTTTTAATTCAAAACAAACTGCATATACTTTGTGTGTTTGCTGACAATAAAAAAGAAAAAAAAAAACAGAACAAAAACAAAAACACCTTGAGGGAGACGGTTTGACTGTGTGCGACTTGAGCAAAGATGCTATTTCAAGTCCCCACAGATGTGATGTAGTCTTGCTCATCGAGCATCACAGTTCCTATTAAAGCATAGGTGTTTTCAGAAGCAAATTTAAACAGAGGAATGCTGAATATATATTGGTTAATGTGCTTTAGACAGTTGTGCTTATCATCTAAGTTTTCCACTTAGTAACACACAGTAGTAGTAATTACACAGACCTGTCAATCATACACTTTGTAGTCAGATCAGTTTGTTAGTGATCTTTCATCTCTTTGTCAGTAAATGTAGGATTTACTACAAATATAGTCTGCGGTTTTCTTCTTTTTTTTTTTTCAAGGCACTGTATAAGGCACTTATATAAGGTAGCTGTTTGAAGGGGAAAAAAAAACCCAGCCTTTAAAATCAGGCTTGTTTTGCATTCACAGAGTCACAGTCCTGTTAAAGAAGTTTCACTTTTCCTATGCAGTCTTTCACCAGCTGGGACTAACTGCTGCTCAAGCTCCAGATCATCCTCTGATGAGATCCAAAGTGGGGAAATTAACACCCATCTGGAAAATTCTACAGCGTCTTACCAGTGAAACCTTGCACCCTTTCCCCAAAGTTGATTCTGAAGTCTGAAGCTGATTCTTTCCTAGAACAGCACACACTGAAGTGTTGTATTGCTCATACAACACAGCAATTTGCCAACAATGACAATTTATATTTATTAAAGAATGACATACTACCCTTTATGTGTTTATAGTTGTAGCTGTTCGTAGTTGTATTTAATGTTGTGGAACGTCCACGAAACAAGTTCATTCCTGTCATCACTTACATTCTAGCAGGTATAAACAGTCATTCCATCACCAGCTTCTCTTTTTGAATTTAACAAGACAAAAAAAAATTGCAGTTTGTCATGTTATCGAGAAACCCCAAAGCCCTTTATCCTAAAGTTACAGCTTTACCTCTGACTGTCACAAAACGCTGGAGACTCCTTCCAAAAATACTAAATAAACATCTCATGGACAATTTCACCATATCAACAATTACATAGAATCCATTTATGTAGAGCGCCCCTGTGTAAGTTGTTACTATAGGAATAACAGTTAGAATGAGAACATTAATATAAATCTTTGATTAGCACGGCAGTCTGAGCTAACGTCAGAGCTGTGCTGTTATAGAAAATTAATCAACACCTTCTGACCAGTCAAAATTGAAAATTCAACACTTCTTGTTGTAGTATAATGACATAGTAAATCTGCTAATTCTTGACAGCAACACTTCACATTTTGCCCTAACTGTTCATTACACAATTCTGCATGCGTTAAAATGAACTGTTGCTAATGAACTTGCATCTACTTAAGTAACGTTGAATAATAACACTAACTAATCCTTTTTCACCACAAAGATCCTTCCAGATAATAGTCAAATTTATGGTCGGATTTTTACTGTCTCTGTGGTATCACAGACCCTTCAAGATTCATCAACCAAGAAATAATTCTTCTAAGGCATCACCTGTTTTTTAAAGAGTGTAGATTTATCCTGTGAAAGGGTTTCTTATGTGGAATGTATTGTTTTTTAAATGACTCGATGGAATGTTCCAACTGCTTGCGTTGTTCCAATACAGCATTGAACACAGCATTGAAATATCCTCTTTAATTGAAAATCAGCTAGATTGTATTCATAAACATAAAATGTTGTCCTTTCACATATATACCCTGTAATTAGGATTGTGATGGGATAAGCAA
Source organism: Pangasius sanitwongsei (assembly GCA_037576675.1). NCBI lineage: Eukaryota > Metazoa > Chordata > Actinopteri > Siluriformes > Pangasiidae > Pangasius > Pangasius sanitwongsei. The sequence continues at coordinate 14,252,156 of CM075011.1, read as the reverse complement.
ATGCATTGTGATGGGTAGGGATTTTTGAACAAGCACTAGATAAGATTAAAATATTAATGACTGTATTCCCTGAGGGGAGCTTGTTAATTTGCTAGTATTGGGTTTGTGATTTTATGCAAAATATGTTGTACTGCAAAAAAAGACATAAAATGTCTGTAAGATAAATTGATATAAACTGTGATACAAACCAATTTGCCAAATAAATAATGTATAATATACTGTATGTGTGTCATGTAACCACTGTGGATGAATAGCCCTTTCCAGATCTAGGATTCTGGCCAAAGTAACTTGGCTTTGTTTATACTCTCAGCAAAACAAGTACTAAATTGTACCTTTCCTTGTCAGTGGGTTGGTACCTTTATCTTTTGTTCCACTGATATTTATCTTTCACTTGGAAATGGGGATATAGTTTAGCTACCTTTACAAATATATAATGCTCATAATCAGTCCATAATTACCTTTTAAATTAAAATAAAGCTTTAGGGGTACACTACACACACTTTTTCGGTAAAAGCTACATACTAAAGGTTCCAAAATGTATATATTTTAGGGTACTACCCCAGCGACAAGGAATAGTAAAGTTTAGTGCCGTAGTAGAAACAAAAGAGAAAGTAGAACTTGCTAAAACTTACTAGAAACTAATTCATTCATACATTATGTCTGTATTTCCAGTAGTGAAGTGCTTTTGATCACAGACATGAGAAGATTAGATTTTGCACCCTTTTTCCTACAATAATGACTAGTGTAAGCTGGATTTGATTGAATTTGGATGAAAACTTATGTTGGCCTTCACATAACAATTACAGTAGAGATGCACTGATACTGAAACTGGTATCAGCCCCTCATTTACACCTACTTTGTTTAAAAAAAAAAAAAAAAGTCTACAGACAGTGCTAGGTCAGTGAAAATAGTAGTTGGCCTGTACTTACAGTTGTACAGAAGCAGTTTTCCAAAGTACGTTCCAAAGTTCTACTTTCAGCCCTACTTGAACCAAGGTAACTAATGTAGCCAGCTAATGCACTTCATGTAAAATCAACTACCTAATGTTATAAAGAGAACACCTAGGAGCTTGCGTGCACGTGTGCACTTGTCATGGCCATCACATAAACTGGGGGAAATGTAAACAGAGATAAATAAAATGTCCAGTGAGGTTACTCCCCTTTAGTAGGGTTACAGTAGGTGACATATTTTGGTATCAGGATCGGTAATGGTAACTGCACGCACCATAAAACATGCACTCATAACTACTTGGTCTGAAAAACGGTCTGAAAAAACAGAGCCCTGAATTTCAGGTCTCACTAATCTTTTGAGTCTACTTGTTTCCTTTCTGTCTTTAGCCTTAGCCTAGGCTACTTATAGAAATGTTGTCCCTGTACCTGCTAGGCTGCTGCTATCCTCCTTCACTGCAGTAAAGGCTAGCCATTCATAATTCATAGGCCTAGTTCCCAGTTAATTTGGCCCCAGGCTCTGTTTTATTTCTGCTTTGTGTGAGTCAGTTTGTTGACAACTCTTGAGCATGTCAAACTATCACCGCTAATAATTGCTTAAGGACGTGGAACTTTTGCAAATGTTGGTTCCAGCACGAAGCTAGCCTGTATTCCTCTCACCTTATCTACAACTCTGTCTGATGAATTTTTGATTCTTCCCCCCTCTTACGCTTAACAAGGATTCCTCTGTAATTCAAAGCGATAGCTGAGAGTGAAACAGAATAAAAAGAATAATGTAGCGCTCCTCTGAAAGCACTTCCTTTTAAATGTGTGAGGGGAAATTTTTGCCAAGCGTGGCTCTTTTCTTTCTCTCTTTCTCTCTCTCTCTCTCTGTTATTGACCAAAGAGACTCCAGTTACATTTACTGTGCTACTGTTGTTGTAGTGTGTGTGTGTGTGTGTGTGGACCCTGAGGCGGGATCTATTTCTGCGGGTCACCGGCGCTTCCCTTCTGTCGGCGCCATTGAAAGCGCACGCGCTGATTAGTGCCAATTAGAGCTGCTGTCACTTTCCTCGCGCCGAGGCCCCGCCCCGCGCCGCGCCCTCCCGTCATCCTCCGCGCTTCCCCTCGGAGTCGGCCGCGCGCGCTAACGTGAGCGCTGCGTGATTGCCACGCAGGCTTGAGGGTTTATTTTGAATGCGAGGCGAAAACAAAAGAAAAGCTCGAGGAAGAAGGAGAGCGGAGACTCGACAGCACTTCCGAGACGGCGGTGACAGGAGCGTGTCACTGGGGCTCAGTCAGACGTCTCCTCGGGCTTTATCCTTCCTCCCGCAAATACAATATTCCCCCGTCGTGTCCCCGCGCGCACACACACGCGCCGCGCCGCGCAGGCCTACTCAGCCTCATAAACTAGTAGTAGTTTGGAAAATTGGTCGATTCCGTTGATCATTAATTGATTGCACCAGCATGCATGTGCATACAAACTTTAGTAGGGAAAATATTTAGAATATTAAACTATTGACAAGGTGATGGAAAAACTGTGTGTCTGGAAAGAGGATTGCATGGAGAGAAGAAATTAAAAGCTGGCTGTAGGTTTATTAATAGCACGCTTAATTTAATAACATTTTGTTTTAGCTTTGTGGTGTCGCATGCTTATGTTTTATAGGTAGCCTATAGGCTATTAAAATGGCTGATTTAAAGTTGAAGTTGTTTTTCCCAGCTGTAAGAGATTTATAATTCCCTGAACCCTTTAATGTTGCTATCTGCAGGCAAACAAATACGAGCAAAATATTCATATTTAGCTTAATGCACTATTCATGAGAGGTGCGTTGTGCCTTATATAATAGATTGTCTGTTAGCAGGCTATGAGAAGGCAAATATTTACATACTGAAACCTACTGAAACCAAACGTTCAGGATTGTAACAGAATATAGGCTGTATGTAGCAGGTGGAGGCCTATGGGCACTCTGTAGGTGAAAGTGCAGATTAGCCTAAAACCAGTCTATTTGTTTTGATTTCTATTAGCATGATGACATGTCAAATATTTAATGTAATTATTTGAACAAAACAAACATGATTTCTTAAGCATGGCCATTTACACAGTGAAGTCGTGGTGAGGGAAAATTTGTATTTGAGAGCTTTTTGTTCTGTCTTTCGTGGCAGGATGGTAGGAGGACGCGGTGTCTTGCAGGGAGGACAGAGGTGGAGTTTATATTATAACAAAAAACTGCAAACTCCACTTCAGTGAGAGACTGAACCGTCTCACTGCTCCCTGATCAGCAGGTCTCATTTTAAAGCACATCAGGCCAGTAGCCTGAGTGGACAAGTGAGTGAGTTAGTCAGTGACTGAGTGAGCGAGTCAGTGAGTTAGTCAGTCAGTGACTGAGTGAGCGAGTCAGTGAGTCTGTGAGTGAGCGAGTCAGTGAGTGAGTGAGTTAGTCAGTGACTGAGTGAGCGAATCAGTGAGTGAGTTAGTTAGTCAGTGACTGAGTGAGCGAGCCAGTGAGTGAATCAGTTAGTGAGTCAGTGACTGAGTGAGTCGGTGAGTGAGCGAGTCAGTGAGTAAATAAAAAAAATAATAGAGAGACTATTAATCATGCCGTATTTAACCTAATAAATAGCATAATGAATTCTCAGTTTCATTACTTCTTGCATCTAGGGACAATTGTGAGTGCAAAATCTGTTACTTTTCTACAAACAAACAACAAATACAAACAAAGAAATAAAGTCCCTGCAAACAATAATATACAGAACCCTGTCAAAATCCACCAAAAAAAAGAAAAATCATATTCCACTAAGCTCTCTGGAAGAGCATTAGGCTCAGATCTGAACTGAAGAGAAAGCTGGTCCTGATTGCCATTAGGCAGTGAATAGCAGTGACCACGCTAATGAGCTAAACCGCAGCATTATTTCCACTTAATTATGTGGCACGCGTTTCACCTTGCTCTGTGCCCGGGTTACTGCCTATACTATTACCGCATTAATATCCGCACGGAAACCATCCCAGCCAACTAGTCACGGCTAATTACACATTTACATACAAACACCCAACAATCTTTTGTCCTCTGTAATTTATACCATCAATATGCCGTTTAATCAAAACAAAGGGAGGGGGATGTGTTTGCGGCAAACATACTAATTGGCACCATGCTGACTCGTCGCAGTTTCGTGAGGCTTAAATGGAATGAGAGTAAGAAGGGTGGACAAAGCCTGACTTAGAGATGTGCATGCATATAGCCGCCACACACAGCTACCATAACAGGAGGCTTGCACAAGTTTTCAGTTGTAAGAAGAACAAGCGCGCGCGTGTTCAATCAGTATTGATTTGATTGGACGACGCTACTTTCCGAGAGCCAATCACAGCGCGTTTTGCAGCCTTGGCTCCTCTCTGCTCTCCAGGCCACATGGGACACAGTGATACTGAACCCAGAACACCTCCTCTTTCATGATTCCCCCCCCCCCCCCCCAGGAAGTGTTACTGTGGAATTTCTGGCCAGTGGCAAAAATACTAACATCTATCTTTTTTTTTTTTTTCTCCACTTACTGTTAGGCGCTGTTGCTATTGTTGATGAAACAGGACAGAATAAAAATAACTTTTTTTTCATAGACCTAGTCTTTTTTCACAATGCCATAAACAGAAAGTAAAATGCCTGAAAATATTGCTCCATGGGATATAGAGGATAACGCAAAGAGGACACGTGCAGTGCGCCATGGCTCCACCAGGGGGAGTCTTAACTAGCAGATTTTGAAACAGCCTACTTTTCATAGCATGTAAGCTTATTATATATTGTACAAAATATATATCTTACGTTAAAAAAAGGAAATACAGTTGTATTGTACAATTGCATATTTATTTTATTTATTTATAATTAGGTTCTTGACTGGTTAATTGAAATGAATGTGTTTAATCCAAACCTCAAAACTCAAAAACAAGCCGGACTATAAATAATGTCAACGTGGAACCTAATGTGTTCTTTCAGCAGAAAGTTCAGGAATGAAAAGCTCAATGTCTCCAATAAATAGCCAGAATTATTATTAGTGCCATATTATTGCACACATTTAAACAAAAATAAAAAAAAATAAGATAAATATTTATATGGTTAGATTTGTCAGATTATGTATGTAAAATAATAATTTATTAATTATATAAATATAATTTATTATTAATAATAAAAAGGGGTCTGGGAAATTTACTTTACAGTTCAAGGGGTCACTGCTGTTGTAAATCATTCAATATGTACATGTATATGTATGCTATGTTACTTGAAATGTCCTTTATGTTGACATTGAACAGGGGATGATAAGCACAGATGTACAAATATTTGTTTAGAATGATGTAATCTTGATTAAATAATGTTTGACTTACACCAAATATTATATGTGTGTATATATCTGACTATAAACACATACACACATAGTGAGAGAGAGAGAGAGAGAGCGCAAGAGAGCGCGAAAAGCCTTTTATATCTTTGCCAAATACTAGGGCTGAGAGTGTGATTCTCTCTGCCCCTAAATAAAAGGCTGAAAGCATCGCTGCATACCAACAACAGTGTCTGTTCCTCAACCATTTGGTGTCGGTAAACAACATATTTAAGCCTAAAACAATGTGTTTCCCTGATGACCAGAATTATTTATGAAACTAAACAGAATCCGACTGTTAGCCATATGGGAATTCTTTTTAGATCACTACACAAATGCTTGCTGCTCTCATTTCTGGTGTCACCCTGAACCTCTAAACAGCAAATACTCTTTAATCGAATACAAACTGTTGTCTTTTATGAACACATAATAAAGTCCCATATGTGGTTAAAACATTCATTCATTTCATCAGAGACTGCTAATTAAGACCCTGCAACTGGTTATCATCCCCGGACTCTTCACATCTGTATGAGAGTAGAAAAGTAAGCTTTTAAAAGAACTGTAAAAATATAAGAATAGACCTTAGCTGTTAAACTCAAGGGTTATCACAGTCAGTGTCTTGACACGCCACAGTCAGCCAGAAGATGACAACAACAAATGAAAGGAGCCACTGGCTTTGTAGAAAAGTGCCACACCTCATTGAAACATATGTGCCTCTTTCAAGTCTTTGGTGTGTGCTTTGGTCTGAGAGGCTGTTGTATTGGCCTGTGAGTGGCTTGTGCAGACTGGTGTGAGTGGAAAGGGGGTGAATCACCTGCAGGAGTGCTGATCCTGTCTCTTCCCAAACATCAGAGCCAAGGGCTTGTGTCAGAGCAGAAGACAGATGCTTAGAGCTTTCGCCTCTATTTCAGCAGACACCGTCGATGGTACGCAGACAGTCAACCACCTTCAACGCAGGAAATTGGGAAGCAATTAACACTGCCCTGAATTCAGTAATGGATTGGAAAGTTTGTTTCAGGACATTTGTTCGTGGCTACTTTCTTCTTATGGCCTCTTTAGTTTAATGGGAGCTAAACTCCTAACCCTGAAGCAACCTATTGATCAGTACCATCCAGGCATCAAATTTAGTTGTAAGCAAGCACAGGTGCTAACAAGTTCCCACTATTTATGACTCAGCACTTCTGAGGTGACCAGTGATTTAATCTGCTACTGCATTTTCAAGTATGAAGTCAATTTGGAAAGCTGTAAATTTTGAAACCTGTCACCAAGTAAGAGGTTTGTCATGATGATGTTTCAAAAACATTCACATTTTTTTTTAGGTTTTACTGTTAACAATAATTACACTAACCTACTTTTATGTATTACTAAATTCATATTTTTTTTCTTATTATGCTTCTCATTGAGCAATTCGCCATTATCTAGGCTCAGTTCAAAAAACTGATTCAGCATTTAAAAAGTACACATGGCCAAACGTTTGTGCTCACCTGACCATGACATCCATATGTACACCTTCCCCAAACTGTTGCCACAAAGTTGGAAGCACGCAGTTGTATAGAATGCCTTTGTATACTGTAGCATTATAATTTCCACTGACTGGAACTAAGAGGCCCAAACCTGTTCCAGCATGACAATGCCCCTATATCCAAAGCGAGTTCCATGAAAACATGGTTTGCCAAGGTTGGAGTGGAAGAACTTGAGTAGCCTGCACAGAGCCCTGACCTCAACCCCACTGAACACCTTTGGGTTGAACTGGAATGCCCCTTCACCCAACATCAGTGCCTGATTTCACTAATGCTCTTGTGGCTAAATGGGCAAATCCCCACAGCCACGCTCCAAAATCCAAAAGCCTTCCCAGACGAGGCAGCAAAGGGGGGACTAAATCTGGAATAGGATGTTTAAAAAGCACATGAGTGTGATTGTCAGGTGTCTACAAACTTTCGGCCATATAGTGTATATTTTATATACGACACATAATCTGTGAAATGTGTGTGTGTAAACTATTTGAAATGTACAGTTATTGGGTGGAAATCGAGGAAAAGAGAAGATGAATAGGATTCAAACGATCAGGCTGTTTATCCACGTGCTATTTGCGGTGTCGATCAGCAGCGGGTGAAGATACGGGGTGAGTTCCCCAGAGAGCTCTGGAGCCAGCAACAGAGCACTAACTAATTCATCTTCCTGTTCAGCCTACATCACATACCTCACATAAACAAGTTGTCTTATTCTGACTGAATATAATTATAAAATTAAACGTTTGGATTAAAGACAGATATAATACACAAATAATGAGTACCCTTATAATGTGTACACCTCTTAGAATGTGTACTGGATTTACTGTTGTGCAAATATACTATTTGGAAATACATTTTGGAAGCAATAAATAATGTAATTGTTTTTATAAACCCGAGCAAAGGATAAATATTTATCACTGATGATTTTGTTAAATTCTAAAACCTATCATTTGAGCAAAAAGATAAAATAAGGAGGGGCTGGAAGCTTTATTAACACAATGCAGGTTCATGAATGCTGGAGGGAAGATGAATATGGGAGGCTTGCTAAATTAAATGGTATTTAGCCTTGTGCATAGTACAGCAATAGATCTGTAAAGCAGACACACATAACCTAGAATCCCTGCATCCCTGAGGCCTTCAAGTTTCCCACTGCAAGAGGTCAAAACCTTCCATGATCTCTCATAATACAAGGCCAAGCACCAGGCTCTCACCACCACAGAATAGACTCTCATTCTTCACATCACAGCTACATGTCTGTGAATGGTATCGAGCGTCTGGGCCATATGAATAGGAACAATGCTAATGTGGCGTGTACGGATGCAGTACTCCTGCAGGACGTCTGAGAGGGGGGTTAGGCAGGGAGTCTCTAAGCTGCTGTCATACCTCACGTAATTATGATTAACGATGTACCTGGGAAGATGTTCTCTCCACTGAGTTTACACTGAGATGTGTTCACTAAATATTATCACTGCGGCGGGTGGCTGCCAGGGGGTCCGCTGATGGGGCAGGAAACAGGAGAGGCACCATGCAGGAAAAAGGCTGCCTCACATTCACATTAGGGAAAGAGACTAAATACCATTTCATTTGCAATTTAGGTGTCTAAACCTTGTGCTATTAGGTATGAAAACAAATGTAAATGTATGTCACAGCACTGCCAATTAAACATGCTTACTAAAGAGATGAGAACATTCCTCATTAATTCATTATGCAAGCAGTGCTGGTGATCCATGTATTTCTCACAGGAGCACCATAAATAACATGAAGGAATCGTCAGTCAGCTCAGTAACAAAGACTACGACTAAACAGCTTCATTTGTTCTGGGTACATATCTCACTTCATTACATTGAGCATTGTGTTTTATAGAGACTGGTGGGATCACATATTGATAGAGTTCTGACCAGGCCTATACAAGAAGCTTTCTCAACGTATCAGAGATCTCTCTCTCTCTCTCCTTCACTCTTTCACTTTCTCATACGCTCTCTTACCCTTTCTCTGTCTCTCTCTGTCTCTCTCTCTCTCTCCTTCTCCCTTACCCACAGGCTAGATTGTTATAAATGCTGTTTATGATTCTGCTATGACAGCTGTGAAGGGCAGGGATGGCAGAGGATGCAGCCGCAGCATATTTCCTCAATGTCTGAATATGTTATGACATTGTAAAGGATCCAGTCTCATAATGGCTAGACTCATCGTAGCTGTCCTTCTCATAGTTTAGCAGAGGCCTGGTTCTAGTCCTGTCTTTGATTTCCTAACCATTGAGGTTAATATGGACCAACAGATTTCATTCTCATATGTGTGCATTTAAATATTAAGTTAAATATTACAATATGGCATCCCAAATTTGACATTTTAAAATTAATAAATTAAAAAAAAATCCTTTCAATAGTAGTATGAAGAAATATAGGAAATGTACATAGGGACATCAAGTGATGTTACTAACAAAATAAGGCATTTAGGATGGTTTCTGTATATATATATATATATATATATATATATATATATATATATACAGTCAGGTCAATAAATATTGGGACATTGACACAATTCTAACATTTTTGGCTCTATACACCACCACAATGGATTTCAAATGAAACGAA
>CM075011.1:14170678-14242666 GCA_037576675.1 Pangasius sanitwongsei | reverse complement strand
TAGAGCCAAAAATGTTAGAATTGTGTCGATGTCCCAATATTTATGGACCTGACTGTATATATATATATATATATATAAATTACCCAAAAAGGCACCAAAGAATATTCACAGAAAGAACCAACAATTCCAGTACTGCTTTTATTCAAACAGGAGGAAATAATAGCAGTGCTGAGAGAAATCCACCACTTTAAATGTCATGGACATAATTACGAGTGGCTTCAGTAGTTTTGATTGTTTTATGGCCTCTCCACTGTAAGACTGCCACACGCTATTATAATGCATCATCCACTTTCATACATCTTCTGCTAAGAAGAGTGACGCTGTTGGGAGACAGCCACCCCAGCTAGACATCCTTGTCCTTCATCCCTCTCCCTCAGCCATATGCTTTATAGCCCACAATAAAATATTTTACTGCTAAATAAATTGGGATCATATTGAAATGCTGCGCTTATATATGTCAGCGAAGACCTACAATTATTTTTTAGCATTGGCGAGCCCATAGTTTATCATAATGTGAGAAGTGCAACTGGCGCTGGTACACATCATTGGCTTTTCTTGCTTAGTTAGATCGTGAAGGTCAGAGTTCCTTAGGCTTTTATGGCTGTTTAACTTTGGAGAATTATCACATGTGAGGACGCATGCTGATTTACAGCCCAGAGAGGGGCCGCAGTCAGACACGCAGAGTTTAAGGGCTTCCAGGCCAGGCTACTTAATAATCATCTAACCCAGTGCAAGTGTGCACATAGTAATATAAGATTAATTGGTTTACATGTAAAATGCATGACTGTTTTTTGCAGCCAAATAAGTGAAAGTAATTGATTAAGATATATTTGTGTTAAAATATTATTTCCTGCAATTGGCCCTTGTTGCAAAAGACAACTCCCACCTGACTCCAAGTCTGTGAGGCAATTTAAATCTTTCTTCAATAAAAGCAGGGAGCACTACTGATGGAAAATGGCAAGGTGACATTCAATTTCCATTTGTTAATTAGTATTTTCATGATTAGGGCAGATTCTACACATGCCCAGGCCCTGTAGGTCTACAGGCTCACAATAGTATATTCTTTGCAGCATTGCAGATAGTCTAGTCTGCTTAGACGGATGAGAGTCCGTATCAAAATACATACACAGAAGAAAAGAAAAAAAAAAACATTTAACGAGATATAGTTACTTAGTTTACTTTATTCTTGGGAAAATGATACAGCCGGCATGGCTGCAGGTTTTTATTCCACACCTCATTCCACCTGTTTATTTAGTTGTTTTTCGTCTTCAAATGACTATTAAGTGTGTTGCTTATTTGTCTGGGGTGAAAACCCTCAGTTACACCGGCCCTTTGCGGATTAGAAGATTGAAGAGCCCTGTTGTAAGGTATATCAATAATCATGACCCAACTGATAAAATGCAACATAGTATAGAATTACAAGATCCATTGTGGGCAAAACACATCCTTTACCCAGACCCAAGCCAAACAGCATATAATTTAAGAAAACAAGATTTAATTATGGAAATGTTCAATTGATTAGGTGCCAGGAAAATAAGTCTTTTTAGCCTCCTATGAAACTCTCTCTCTCTTGTCAGCATAATCAACACAGTGTGCATAATTTATATTAGTTACTTAAAAATGCTACACACGATCTGAGCGAAAAAGTAAAGAAGTTTGTTTTTTCATGTTTGTGCCTATTAGCCCCAAATTAATTAATCCTTTCTCCCATAACTGAACTGAGCCATGAGCTATATTAATACATAACAGTTTCCTCAGTAAGGAAATGAAGTACACGGGGAACTGCTATTATTTTCACAAACATTTCCACAATTAGCCTACTATTACCATAGCTGAAGAGAAATGAAAACAGATGTGTCCTATTTCTTGAACTAAATCATGATTTTTTTTTTCCTTCCTAAAGAATTCATTTGTAGGTGTTTGCAAAGAGATAGAGACCAGAGAGATAAACCCGTGGCACACACATGAACACACAGAAAGCCTTAATTCAGCCACTAGAGGGAGAGTTCATCTTCAAAGGAGTACTGCAGCTCTCTATGAACTCTTAACTCCAATTTCAGCCATGACTGCAAACACATTATTGAATACTCAATTGCATATTATAACAAAACCGTCCTGGGCCTCCTGAGCATACAGATTAAACTTCATCTACACAATGAGGGAGGTCCAGTAACAGAAAGAAATTGGAGTAAACTTCAGTTGTCCTTTCTCCACAGTGTTGGCCCTTTTTTTTTCTCAAGCGTCTGCATTTTACCCCTCGCCATCCATCATCCCATTCTGAAATACTTCATTGCTTTTTTTCAGGGATTGTTTGTTTTGTTGTTTGTCAACATGACAGAAGAGATGTGCTTTCTAAAGCGCTGTGTTAAAGAAGCACCCTGAAGTAGAACATACACACGGTTGCCATGGAGCCCATTCATGTGCAAATGTCTTCATTTAAATATTTTTAAGAGGATCAGTTCAGATTACGCCAAAGTTTGACAGAGATAATTCGATGGCTTGTGTAACGGCTTTGTTCACCAGGGCAATAATTCATGGCACGTCAGTGTACCTCAACAACCCACATATTTAATTAAGTTTACTTTGAGAAATGAGGACTTATAAGTGGTTTCTAGAATTATGTCAACTTCCTGAAAGAAACCAACCTTGACACACTCTCCAAATGAGATCAACGTTACTAATCTGGCTCACTTCGCACTTCACTCTTTGGTTTTAGGTTCGATACATATGTGAATTACAAATCACACTTATTAAGTATGAAAAAAAATCAAACAACAACAGAGTTTAGCGTTAAGTTATTAAGAACGGTGCACCATTAACCACTGAAAACAAGCAAAAACAAAAATATCACACATTGCTGTTCAGAATTGTTCCAAATGTAATGCAAAGCCATAGCTGTGTTTGTCGTACATTTATATTTGCTCTCCAGCTTGCATTATATGATAAACATACCATGGAGACCCCCTAGTATTTGGGACAAGTAAGGAGTGCTTAAATATTTATGCCTAAGCCTCTTGAGGCCTGCTATTAGTTGTGAGATGTTTTACTTTTGGAGACTGTCACAGCGCTCTAACGGTCATTAACTACAGGGGTGACAGGGACCTCTGGGTCAAACATTTTGAAGCAACAAAAGGCAGTGATAGAATCACTTGGTGAGCCCCAAATTACTTCTGTGTCATTGCTGAACAATATTTCCCCCAAAAGCATTCCTCCCTCCGTTAACGCCATGACCCCTTTCACTGCATATGGAAATGATTGTTTGTATATGGCACTAGGGGATGGAGATGGCAAGCAGTTCACGGACATTGTTGCTGCCAGCGTCGACCCCCAACAGACCGAGCACTGCCCTCCCCCTGTTTTGTTGTGCTTTGTGAGAAAAGTTGATTAAAAACAGGTTGGGACTGAAGACCGGGAGTTGAGAATGAACATGTTGTTGGGGTGGAGCGGTGAAGTTGGGGAAACCAAACATACAAGACCTCACAGGGAACAGCATAACAACATCAACAGACATGGGAGTCCTTCTGCAGACAGAATTACTTAACATGGCCATGAGCATGGTTTTATACAAGGAATGAATTGGAAACAAACGAATTAATTTACTGAGCTCAGAAATATTTAAAAAAAAAACAAAAAAACACTGGTAGCTAATTTTATGCTGTAGACTGATAATAATCAGCATCCTAAAAAAAAGATTTATTCCGTCAATGCGACATTTGACTTCATCACATCTCTGCCAGATAGTGCACTGAAATCCTGAAAGATGCACCTTCCTAACCTGTATTCCATCCTTGACTGATAATGCAGTGGGAATAATGTATGAAGAACACAGACCCAATCAGATGGATGGCAAACAGCTTCCAAAAAGGGGCTAAAAGACAGAAGAGGCAGGGAGGCTTCAAATCCCCTCTCAAGCCTAAGTGGGTGGTCCTTTCACTGTGGGGTAACCGAGCAGTCGCCAAGCATTCGGAGAAAGGCCAGTGAAGGCTCGCTCTTCAGCCTCACAGCTCACCAATGTGGCCCATACATCCACAGAATGATATTCACGCAACACTGGGTTTATTTAGAGCCCTAGTGCTGGCACTGGACGATCAAATGACAGCCAGAGTTTGAGCCCCCCTGAGGATTAAAATGATTCAAGGGAGAAAAAGGAGAATGACTTGAGAAAAGAAGTGATTCAGGGAAAAGGACCGTTTTCAGGGATTTAATTCAAACATGAACTAAAGTTACAACAGCAGGCTGTCGTATAATAACCTGAACCAAATGTGGGGCAAAATGTCCCAAATTCAGGAAAGAAACTAATTCTCACTATGTTTAATAACCATCTTGATAATATGAATCTAATGACATAACAGCGGGAAGCACTCTCACTCTACCATCTGCTGCAAAATCCATGGAAGCAGTATTTTCAGTAAAATATTCCTCTCTCTCTCCTCTCTTCTCTGTCCTGCCTCCCGGAGGCCATGGGAACACCGTAACATGCTTGAGCAACCTAGTGTAATGCAGATTTACTACATAGTGTCACACTCATCACACCTTGCCATGTCAAATAAAAGGCTGTTAAAAACAGCAGAAGAAAAAGACTGACAGGCAGGTGGATGCCTGTGTCAGAAACACCGTTCTCTCTCTCCAGCTCTACACAAGACAAAAGAGAGAAGTGAGGAGGAGTGTGTGAACACTTGTCACATGAAATGGGATTTTATTGGAAATATTGAGGGAAAATGTTCAACTTTGACAAAGAGTTGTCAAAGAGTCAGACTTGAAATTCATCCTGCTGCATACATTAGCTATAAGAGAATTTTAAAATTTAGTGTTTTCTTGAAAGGCTAAAAATTTGAGTCAGGTTTTGATTAATTATAAATGACTCAAATCTGTACTGATTATTTATAATTATTTAGTTTATTGCATTCTAACAAAATATATGTAGCAGGCCAGCTGCCAAACAATAATACCTTTTTTAACTTAAAGGTTACAAATTACCAAGACCCCTCCAAAATGGCACAGCATCCGAATGAGGAATAATGAGGTGCTAGTGCCTACCAGCAAAGCACATTAGAACTGTTTAAGTTGGCCCCCACAAAGTCGCACATTTCAATTATTTCAATGCAGCCTCCAATTAAAAGCTGCAAACATGCCTTTTGAATGCAAACTAACACAATTAAAAGTGTTTCAGGAGTGTATTAGAGGAATCAGTTCTGAATTAGTCCGCTGAATACACAAGCCCCCCCGGTTTCATCTCCCGCTTCTTTCAGCCCGGCCCAGGAAAGAGGGAGAGGGCTCTTTTTGAAGTCAAAGGGGTTTTCTTTTCTCACTCTCCTTCCTCTCTTTCTTTCCCTCTCTCCCTCAGAGGAAAAGAAGATTGAGTCAGCCTAATCTGCTACTTGTACATTTGAATGTGTAGTGAGCAGAGATGATCCCAGTTGCCTGATAATAGCCCAGGTGCAGAGACAGTGGCCGTGGCTAACTTGTTCTCAGCGGGGGCTGTATATCATGGAGGGGCAGGCCACCCTTTGAAGATGCATGCCTGCTTTCAGCAGCTGATTTGTGGCTGTGAAGGCCAGAGCTTTACAGCCGCGCGAGACCTACAGCTGGAGAGAGTATAGAGAGCCGCCCGGCTTTCTGCTACATGCTTAAGGGCCCTCAACTACATCACTGAGCTGCCTAAGCAGATGTTAGAGGCATCATTTATTTAAAGGAATGTTACAGTAGCAGGCACGGGTGCTGCTGCCACATACTGGGAAATATTGCACACGTTGTGTATGACAGTCAACAGAAGGCAGTGTATCATGTCAAATTCTGACTCAAAGTTGTTATCTGGATTTTAAAACATGCTGAAAAATATGTTTCATAGCTACACCCTACTGTCTCTTTCAATTTTCCAGACTGTTACTTATTCAGTGATCAAACTTCTGGCTCTGTTTGCACTAACCATCAAGAAGGTCAAGAGAGGCAACTCTGTTTGACTTATTCTTTGACCTGTGTGACAAGACAACAGCCACTGTTCCCTCTTCCACTCTCATGCTGCCCCTCCACAGTGCCACCTAATGAAGTCAAAGAAAGAAAATTAGCCGTGCATTGCATGGGCCCCATTGACAGTGTCATTAAGGTGGCCTGGTACAGGGTTGCCCACGCTCACTTGCAGGGTCCTGCATTCCTCTATTTGTTATTGAGATGGTTATTTACACTGGTAGACAGAGAAGCTGGCGGCCCGGTAGCGGGCTCGAGGGGGGACACGCCAGTGTCTTCCTCCCCCGGCTGGATGACAATTAGCAGTGGGGAGCGGCTTTGGACAGCCATTCATGTCCATCTGAGGCTGGGAGAGGGAGAGCAGTTTTACTGCCATTGAATTATGGCCATTCTCTTTTCTCAGGCCCTCGACCGCACACTAACGGCTCTGTGTTAAAGCCACCCATCCTGATTACTGTGCACCTGTGAGCAAGAAAGTGCCCTTTTACACTGAGCTAGATCCTTTACTACCAATAATCAATGCTTCAGTAATAATAATAATAATAATAATAATAATAATAATAATAATAATAATCAATGAACTGAGATTTTCAAAAAATACAATGAAATGATAACAACAGAAAAAAAACCCATGAAAACAAGAATAAATAATCATGTTTAATACAACAGTATTAAGTGCATAGTTTTTGGGAAGACAGTGAAGATCTTGGTGTCATATCAGCTAAACAATTACTCCTCGCTTTTGTTTTTAACATGGGCTTGCTGTTGTTTGATCTAAGAAATCAAGCATTAACATATTTAACTACTTGCATGTTAAAAACATGTCCGTCAGAAATGTAGTATTTTCCATGCCTAAAGTAAATAGAGATTACGACACATATAGGTAATAGAGTAATAAAGTATTATAATGAGGCCCTGTGACAGTCCGCTAGTCACTGGAAGTAAGAGAATGAATGTGAGAGAGGGTGTGACTGCCATAATGGAGGCACCTTAAAAGACAGGATGGATGAAGGCCAGAATGTCCAGGTTCACTTGTGCTGTTAAATAGAAGGTGTGGGTCATACCGTAGCCTGAGGTAACACTTATATTGAACCCTCAGCTAAAACCCGTATTTAGGTCAAATAATCAAAGCTATAGGAGTTAGCAGGTTTGACCTGTAATTCAATTAGCTAAACAGGATTATTCTGCAAGTTGACTCCACATATGCAGTCAAAATTACCAACAGCACACTTTGCTAATGTCCATCATTTCTCAAGTCTTTAACAATATTATGAAGCTGATGTCTACAGTAAGAAAGAAAGTGCTGATGGAAACAAAGCCTTTTTTTTTCTCTTTGTAATGGTTGATTAGGAACCATAAGCCTTTTATTTCTCCCTATTTCATCATTCTGTGCTTCTTTTAATTAACTTAAAATAACCTACATTCATTGTCATAATCAGAGTACGAAAGTGCTCCTCTGAGAAATTCACATGTCTGGGATTGGGCATAGTGTGATGGAGCTAACTCCAGGAATGAAGTCATTTCTTGTCTTGTTTATTTACTGCCTCATTAGCATCCACAAGCATAAACATGTTCAGCTACAGTAACCAACAAAGAGCCTCCTGAGTATTGTGGCTGCAATGGAAAGCTCCTTTTAACTGAACTCAGTTATTAAATCAATGTGTAGGTAGCCTTCTAGATTGACTTCTGATTTCGGTTTTATTTTCTTTTTATAGCCATAAAACCAAGAAATCATAACCACAGAAATCCATAAACTTATAAAGGACATAAAGGAATATTTGTTAAATATTGGTAAAAGATATACAGTATACGATGCATCAGAAGTATTCCTAACATGTTACATCACCAAGCCCCACGTTATAAAGTGTATTATGAGAAGATAAAATGGTGATATAATGTGTTATAAGCACTTGGATTCTTTTAACAATTTATAAACAATGCTACAAACTGTAATACCTTACATAAATAATTACGTTATATATTTGTTTGTTTGTTTGTTTTTAAAAATAATGATCCGTTACATTGTATATTATATAAAACATAACATTTTTATGTTTGCCAGTTATGTCAATAACACATGCCACTTTATCTCTCTCTCAGAGTCTGAATTAATTACTTGCTTCACAAGTAAAACTCAATTGCACTGTGGATCTTCTCAGGAGTCTGGTCTGTCCACAGATTTGCAGATGGTTTCGGTGTGTAGCTCTTTTTCCCGTGGAGGATAATCTCACTGGGGACCCTGGCACAGGCACAAACCTGCACAGTGCGCCCTCCATTCAGAGATGTCTCAAAGCTGCCATGGGGGAGACTGGTGACTTAACATAAATTAGACCACCAGGGAATGGGGAAATCTTGCTCTGAAGGAGGGCAATATTGTGGCTGAATGAGGAAAGTCTATATCCGGTGAGTTCATGTGTAAGAGAGGGACAGACTAGTGTTAAGTGCTCATAAGGAGTTTAGGTGTACATGTGCTCTTACTAGTGTCAATAAATCAAAAACACACAGTCAATGTCAACATTGTACACCAAATTACCATTAATATTAAAATTTTTTTTTCAGTATTACAGGAAAGCTGAAAAAAAAGGAAATTTAGCACAGTATACATTTTACATGCCATATAAACACACGATTGATTTTTAGAACCAAGTTTAAAGCATTGCTAATATACAATTTTATTGGTATCTTTCTTATCTGTTTAGGTCTGACAACAATCTTCGCATATTTCACACATTTTTCACATGTGAGCTTTTTCACTTGGCCATTCCAACACCTTGATTTTTTTTTTCTTCTTTAGCCACTCAGATATTGATTTGCTGGTGTACTTGGGATCATTGTCCTTTTGCAAGACCCAATTTCGGCCCAGCTTAAGCTGCTGGACAGATGATCTCACACTTGTTTTAAGAATATTCTGGTATAAAGTGGAGTTCATCGCTGCCTCAGTGACTGCAAGTTTCCCAGGTCTTATGGCTGCAAAACAAGCCCAAATCATCACTCCTCTACCACCATCCTTGACAGTTAGTACGGGTTGTTTGTGGTGATATGCTGTGTTTGGTTTTCGTCAGTCCAAAGGATATTGTTCCAGGTTAATGTTTGTGGTTTGTTCAGATGCAATTTTGCAAACCTAAATCATTTCTCTATATTCTTTTTGGAGAGCAGGGGCTTTTATCTAGCTACCCTTCCATGAAAGCCATATTGTTCAGTCTTTTTCTGATTGTGCTGTCATGAACATAAACATTTAATGTGCTTACAGAGGCCTCTACTACTACATGAGGTAGCTCTTGGATTTTTCTTTATATCTCTGACCAACGAACGGTCTGATCTTGGACTGAATTTGCTGGGACACCCACTCCTGGGAAGCTTGGCAGCTGAAGGATCTCCGTTTGTAAACATTCCTTCTCACTGTAGAATGGTGAATTTCAAATTGTATGGAGATGACCTTATAACCCTTCTCAGACTGATGAGTAGCAACAATTGCTTCTCTGAGGTCATGGCTGATGTCCTTTCTTCTTGGCATGGCGTAGACACACACCGGAGTGCTCCAGAACACCAGACCGGCAAAAGTTCTGCTTTTATAGAGGTAGTCACACTTCTTGATGATTAACTAATCTTGTGCATTTCATTAATAACACCTGGCTCCTAATTACTCTCTTAATGACTGTGGAAGTAGGAAGGGTGTACTTATTTTTCCCCCCACCTGGTTTCTGAATATTGGTTTACTTTTTTTGGGAGAAAATGGCTACATGTTGAAATCTGTTGTGTTTTTTGTTGTCACCTGAGGTTATTTGTTTGTTTATAGAAGTTGTGAGGACCATGCAATTGTTATTTAGGCACTGATAAATAAAAACATAGAACCTAAGGAGGGTGTACTTTCTTTTTCCCATGACTGTAGTCTTCATACAGTGTCATGTATTTACCAACTGATCGCATGTTGCTCACCCAAGCAGATCTTAAAACATATGTTCACGTGAAATGTATGCGATTTTTCCCCAAAGGGTATATGGAGTCAACGCTCAACACTTGATATTCAGCTAGCTTAAACAACTGGCTACACCTGAGAACTGAATATAGCATATACACAGTCCATCCAGAGCTGTCATCTAAATCTGTGTTTAACAGCTCACGGTTTGTTATTTTGCTGTTTGCTAATGGTGGGACCTTGGCTGTGTTTGCAATGGCTGTGTCTGAGTGTAGTGGTTTGCTGAAGAGGATACTTCAAGTGTGATTAACTGTGAAGGAACACAGTGAGCACCAGTGGCTGCTAATTAACCCCACATTGTGCTTCCCTAACAAAGGCACAAAAGAACAAAGTCGAATTTAAATGTGAGAGATTATCACGATAACAAAAGTAGTGAATCGTGCTCTTGATTTGGAATTTTCACACTGATCGTGACAACATGGGATTAGATCAAAGACTGATCAAGTTACATTAGCGGGACAATGGGGCCTTGTTATTCGACAACAAGAGGCATCCATCTGCATGTCACAGAGCCCCATTACAGACAGCTTCCTCTGGATTTAAATACAGTACTGTGAATTTCAAGTCTACAAAAGATGTGTCCTGATTGCTGATGGATGTTCCTCAGGGAGTGCTGTGTAGTATCTAATAATTGTTCACTACATCCTCTTTTGTGGTGACTGACATGGTCTTGTTTTAAACAAATCCACCATTTGAAGCAACTGGTTTCTTTAAAACCTCTGAATAGCCATTATGGCTACCTTCATAGTCTTGATATATTTCACTGCATCTCTAGAGGCTCTCTAATGCTGATCTGGCCCCATTCCTTCAACAGGGCATGAGGAGGAAGAGGAGACAGAACGATTGTGGCTGTCAGGGTTCACGCCTTAAATTTTCCCCCCAGTAGAGATATGGCCCGGGTAAAAGGTGACCTCCACTGACACTGCTAATCATCAGCAGCTCAACTGACTGTTGGGTCTGGCCTTTAGCACTTCTTGACTCTTTTTCTCACCTCTACTGGCCCTCCTGCCTTTGAAGTACAAACGAAAGTGTTATTTTACGGCATGAGATAAAGATCTCAGAAAAAAACAGGGCAATAAATTAACTTGTTGTGGCAGCTCTGCTGAGGGAAAGAGTCAGGGTACGAAGAAATGCAACAGAAGCTGTTAGTGCTTTAACATATGTAACACCTCGGTGCAAAGATCCCTTAGCACCCAAACACTGTGCTGCAGAGTCCTAAAGAAAGATACCTTCAGTATAATTACCTAACATTAGCCAAATATGCAAACCACTGTTTGGCTGTTTACTTTAAGCAATGCGTTTACTTTGAGCCATCCACATGACAAGCCAAGACAAAGCGAAGGACTGTTAATCACACAGACAACCGCTGCCTGCTCAGGGAATGTGCAGCTCATACACGCACACACACACGCACACACGCACGCACACACGCACGCACACGACAGCCACCCTGATTAATGTAAAATATGAGCACATCAGCAAATTATCTGCTTTTAAATGAAATGAATGCATCACACAGACATGGTTATCTGTGGTATGCTAAATAGCAAACAGCACAGCAATCCCAACAGTTAATACTGATTAAGCATCTGAAGTAATCTACAAGTCAGCACTCATTCAGCAATTCACACAGGTACATTCAGTTTCATATTGTAATAATCTGGATGACCGCCAACCCATATTGTCCTCCAAGATAAATAATGCAGATTGCAAAACTCAACATAATAGCCTGTTTTTCCCATTTCCCAGTTTGTGTCAAAACTCTATTGGTAAAATCTAAGAATGTATGCTAGTGGTCAAATACAGCTGAGCTTTATGAAATATGATGTAGAAAATGAGTTGGGGGGGGGGGGGATGCTTGGGTCTGGCGTGTGATTGGGTGCTTGGCATGCTTTGAGTGTGTCGCTGCTGCCAGAGCTGGAGTCTGAGGTGTGATAAATGGCAAGTGTTGCAGCTCACGCTGGGCTGTGTCTGAACCTGTGAAGCACCAATGAGGCTACACGGTTCATCTGTGTCTCTGCAGGCCAAAACAGGTGTGGAGCACTGTTAGATGGTCTTGTATGTGTTATGACACATGTTAATTTATGAGTTTTATTTCTGAAAAGAGAAACAAAATGCTGCAATATAAATCTGCAAAAAAAAAAAAAAAACTTGCTGTAGAGCTTACTGTGCATCTGCACATGAATAAGCATTTCAAAAACATATGTAATTAATAACAAGGTTTTGCTTTTAAGGATGTACGCTGATAAATTAGGTGTGAAGAGGTGAACTCAAACAAATGTGCTTTTGAGACTGCTGTTCAGCTGACCTGGTGAACCAGTAAGACAGGACAACACTTCTGGAGTGAGTTCAGGTGAAAGCAAAGACCTTTAAAACTAAGATCCTGTCTAATGGTTCCTATTATCGCCTTCCTGTGATAATACACATCCTTATCTTGAATAACAATTAGTCCCACTTTCCCTGCCCCTGCTATGCTAAGCTGTTCCCATTAGCTCTAACAGGGAGCATAAGAATTGGGCATTGGGTAAGAGACCAGGTGCCCTCAAACAGGAAAAGACCTTTTAGTGTCATTTGTAAACCGTACTTGCCAAACTAATAAAATGCCAATGAATAAGAAATTTTGGTTCAAGTAAAAATAAACAGCTTATTTGTTTAAAATGTTAAGGAGATTATTCAATATATGCATATGTAGATGGATTTAATTAGAAATTCTGACTCATTTGTAATCTGAGTAGTCATACTTTAATATTGTGTTTAAAAAAAAAAAAGATATGAAATATGTGAGCATGGAAATATTTTCCATAATCTACTGACTTTTGAGCCAAGTTTTACGAAACGATGAAAGAAGTTTCAATGCAGTGCCATTACGACTCCAGTTTGTCCCACATTCAGCAGATAACCATGTCTCAGTGGAATATGGCACATGCCTCCCACTGACATAATTTGTTTCACAGTCACTGCCCAGCAGTGTGAATCAGATGTTGACATTCTAATTTCATGCACATGTGGGTGTTTGGCTCAGTCCAGCTCCCTCTTCATCACAGCCTCGGTTGCTTTGCCTGTCCACTATTGCCTGCTCTACCTGTATCTGTCAACCACGGCAATCTGCTTGACCTCCAGCAGTGAAGGTAACATTTTCATAATCTGTGTATGTGTAGCAAGGAAGCGATTATGCGGGTCATAACAGAGAGTGATAGCAATGCCAAGCATGTGATCATTTTAATAAGTGACATGTACTTACAATAGTCAAGGAAATGACAAAGATCATCTTTTTATTTATGTTTAATCATGAAAAGGCCACAAAGCCATAGGACTAATCAATCACTTAATACATTAAGAGATTCTCAGCTAAACTGCAAAATTCACTATTCTTGCTATCTACTTCTGTTTCTAAGTACCTTCACTGGAAGGAGATTTAAAATATTTATTTTATGTGTTTTTTTTGGGTTTTTTTTTGGCAATATGCATTATAGAAAAAAATAGCCACCAGCAAAGAATAAACACATCAAAACTTGTCTACCTCTAGCAAGCAGTTTGGCACATCTGCAGAGTAAACTTAATGCAACTTTTGCTTACTATAGATTAATTTTTATCACTTTTACAAACACCGTGCTGACAGCTCATAATATGAGAGAAATATGAAGGGTCTGTGCTGCGTCTTTTTTCTGATCTCATTCTGTCAAACCTTTCAAATTCAGCCCAGGCACAACTCTAATAAGGAGAACGCGCCAACAACAACCGCAGTGTTGCATATAAAATCATATACATTTTGTGTGTATGTGTCCTCACAGTATATGTGAGTCTATTTAGTATGGAAAAAATATTTGAATACTAAAGAATGTGGACATGGTATGATACCAAAAATTGTAAATTGGCAATTATTGACACATTCAACTGAACATTTGACTTAATACTTTGGACCATTTTATGTGTGTACGATATCATGCATGGTTTGATGTAATGGATTTTGTTTCATAACTAGCAGTTTTAAGAAGAAGCCCTTACCAGTGCTGAAAAACAAACAAAGATTTAATATTAACAAAGAACCAAAGTTCTGCTAGCTCAATAATAAACATGTTATAAATAATCAGCCACTGTCCATATCAACTGCCTTCACTGGAGGTTGAGGGTTTTTTTTTTTACTAGCCATGGATGGCATGCATTAAGCAAATCATAAATTATGCATGCTAATTACCATAGGCTTCCACTTTAATGAATTCTTTTAATTAAACTACCACATTGTGGTTTAGCATGGCGTGCTCTATATTTTATCCCCCTGCCCAAGATGACCTTCTTCTTTGTAGTATTGGAGGGGAGGGAGGGACACAACAACAGTTTTGTCTTTGATTAGACAACACACATCATGTCTGTTCTAATGAATAAAGCAAGCTAAGAGGCAACATGCCCTGCTCAGAGCTCTAGAAAGTACAGAGATTTACATGCTGTAAGCTAGTTGTCTATGTATCAAGGATGATGGCTATTTGCAATGAGCATTTAAACACAGTGAATTATGTTGAGAGGATATGTTTCCTGCTGACGATGATTATAACTGTAATTTCCAAACTAAATTATTGTTCCAGGTACATTCATTGTTGGCAATGCTGAATTATTTTTACCATTAATTGACTGTATAAATTTAGCATTCATATATATATATATATATATATATATATATATATATATATATATAATGCTATTATTATTATTGCTGTTGTTATTATTATTATTGTTTGTTTGTTTGTGTTTGTTTAACTTATTTTTCTATGTTTAAATATAACATATGTACACCCCAGTCTCTACTATAGCACAGAGTAAACAAGGATATGCCACACACAAATAAGAATAAGAATAAAACCCAGCAACTTGCAGTGTTGTGCAAACACAGTCTAAAGGGGGAGGGGTTGGATTTAAATTCCAAAGGGCTCTCCGAGCTCGTTTCCTAGTCCCCCAGTCAGCTATGTGTTTGTGAGAAATCAGCCTTTTTGTCTCTTTGGAAAAAAGGCTAAATCTACATCGGTGGCCCAGTCTAAGTTTGCAATTCTTTGCACTTTCTATTCAGCTGAATGGGAGTGAATGAAGTGGCCAGAGACCCTTTTATTTGATCAGCTCAGTTGCATAAAGTGACGGAATTCTAATGTATTTGCTTAATATCCCGGAGAAGGCTGTTGCTCTGTGGGCGGAGATGCAAACAATACACCTGTTTCTTACTGTTTAGCCATTAGTCTAAATCTGAAAATAAATGAAATGAAATTTAAAAAAAAAAAAAAAAAAAAAAAGGGTTCGTTTTTTTTTTTTACGAGCGTGAACTGAAAAAAGAAAGGGGGAAAATGAATTAAAAACGGGGAACTAAAAACGGATAAAAACAAACACAAAACAAGAAAACTACTTTATCTAGGGAAAACAGAATAAACAATACAAATGAACAATAATAAAAATATTCACGTTCCATGTGACCGGTGAAATACACTGCTAAAATGATTCTAAACAAAACGACAAAGTGAAATTGTTTTTTTTTTTTTTTTTTTTTTTTTGCAGTGGTGCGCAATGTACGCTCCTCCATCGTGATTTCAATACCTCCTCCTTTAATTACGAACCATATTCAAGTGTGTGTGTGTATACATTTGCAGACGCGGATGTGTAAAAGAGTGTGAAAGTGAGCGGCATGAATGAGTGGCTGTCTGTGCTGTGGCTCTTCCACAGGAGCTCTGTGCATCCTAATCAAGCCTGCGCTTCATTCAGCAGGTTCAGCTCGCTGCGCCTTTTCCAAAAAGCTACAAATAAACCCAATGTGTGCTGAGATCCTTCCCATGTGAGGTCTGAGTGTAAGTCAAATCAGAGCAAGGAAAAAAAAAAAAAAAGAGAGAGAGAGAGAGAGAGCGAGTTCTCAAAACATCATTATTGTGCAAATCTGATTCTGATGCTATAGTCGAATTGGTTGTAATAATATTAAAATAATAATAATAATAATAATAATTATAATAATAAAGTTCTATTCGTAATTAGAATAGAAGTGAATAGTAAGTAGAAATAGTGCGCAATTATTTATGAGCAAGCCAAAAAATAATAATACAAATTTTAAAAACTGATAAAAAAAAAAAATATGAAACAACAACATGTTTATGGTTTGCATCATTTTAATGGAAAAATATTCTGATGACCAAGTTTATAATTTAATGCAGACGTTTTGCACACTTCTTTAAAAGCTCGCATGCTTGCAGCAAAACAACACAAAGTTTCGAAAATGCATGCTTTACATCTGAACATAAAAAAAAGTTTTACAAATTTACGGCATTTAATACACATGGTCACCACGGCTTTAAATTAAATGCTCCACAAAACATCTCCTGTAAAATAGAGATCATCTAAAACATCGAACTAAAAAGTGCATCATTTAACACAATTTTATATCACTTATTTGCAATTATTCACATATACACGCCTTTGCCTCACCTTTTAAATGTAGCTTTCAAGTTTTCAGTATGTGTAGACCCATATGTAAAATCTAACGGTGATATAGTTTGGTATGAAAAATAAAAAAAGGTTGTTGTTGTTGTTGATTTTGTTGTTTAGTGGAACAGGCTTATCGAAGAGCATTTCAGGTTCCCCTTCGTCTGCACTCATTTAACAGACAAAATAAAGATTGTAAAAGTTTGTTGCAAAGTTTGCCAAAGGTGCATCACACCAAATATACCTGTAGATATAAACCAAAGTGAGTTTAACTTTGTGTCCTGATTAATGACCTTATTAACACTACAATTATGAAATTAGAAGGACAGCATTATTTTTAGATTATTAATTTTTGCCAACGTCCTTCCAATTAGAAAAGATCCTGGTAATGTCAGAGTTAAACTCATTTTTTTTTCTTGAGGAAAAAAAAACAACTATAAAATATGCCTCTATCTGTACTGAGTCGGTGCAGTCAGACGAAAACTATTTAAAGCAACACACAAAATCGGAAAACACGTACACATAAATTAACATCACTGCAACACAGATATAGCTCTTGCCTTGATTGTATAGCGGTAGGCTAACTTTGTGGTAAACGTTTTCAAGGGCTAAAATAAAAATTAAACTTTGGAGAAGGTATTTGGCTACGTCCTCCACCGCACACTGCGATATGGCAAGAATAACACGCCTGTTTCTGGGAAGCTGCAGGATGATCTGGTGCGTAAAAGCGATAAATACAAACCAAACGCAGAACACCTCACCATGCCAACCACAACTTTGCGTTTATGAGAAGTTGTGCATTCGCGTGAACTAAAACCTGTTGTAGCCTATTCATATAGACTGGGGACATTTTTTTTTTTTTTTTTTTTTTTTTTTTTTTTTTAGAATTGCAGAGTCTTTAGTGTGGAGTTGTGAAAACTGCATTAAATCCATGAGTCAATTATATGAATGTATATGAAACCTCAGGTGGCGTACTATTCTGTATTTAGTACAGTAGTGTGAGGTTTCGGACGTAGCCGTGAAGCTGTCTACAGGCCTCCAGTTCCTTGTCCCGGAAAAATTTCCGTCAACTTTGGCCCGCGTCAGTGCACGGCGACTGACTGCAGCGTAGCCGGGCCGCTCAGCGTGTCGCTCGGGTTGGCCGGACTGCTTTGGCCGGTTGCCGTGTGAGGGGATGTGGGGCTTAGAGACTGTGGAGAGTTCGAGAGAAACGCGGACAGGTGCGGGGGCATTGGCTTGATGGGCACTGGCACGGCGGGCAAACTCTGCGCTCCGTGGCACAGCGACTTGATAGGCATGCCGTACGCGCCGTAATCGCCCGCCACGGAAATGGGCGCAGCGCTCTCAAGAGCTCCCGCGCCATACACGTGCGGCCAGGCTGTGGCGAGCTGACCGGGTAACGGGTAACCGGCAGACATGGAGGGCATAGTGGAAAAGGCCAGGCCGCCCGGCACCTTGTAATCGCGCGCGATGATGTTCTCAATGGCGAACGGGTGTTTGAAGGTGGACGGCGGAGGTGTGGTCAGGTTGTAGGCGGGCACATGTGGCAGGTGCGCTCCAGTGGCGGCCAGGGCGCTCAGACGCAGCTTGGCATGTTGTTGCTGCAGGTAATGTGCAGCTTCCGACGGCTTGCTCGGTGCCAGCGGGTCCGACGTGAGCACCTTGAAGCGCTTGCGGCGCCGTAGAAAGCTGCCGTTCTCAAACATGTCGCCGCAGTTCGGGTGCAGCGCCCAGAAGCTGCCCTTGCCCGGCTGATCCGGCCGCCGCGGGATCTTGATGAAGCAGTCGTTGAAAGACAGGTTGTGCCTCAGTGAGTTCTGCCATCGCTGGGTATTCTCGCGGTAGTACGGGAAGCGGTCCATGATGAATTTGTAGATCTCGCTAAGCGGCAGCATCTTCTCGGGACAGCTCTGGATCGCCATGGCCGTGAGAGAGATGTACGAATACGGAGGTTTTTGGTCGCTGTAAGTATTTCTGCCCGGGCGAGGCATCCTCTTGCTCTTCAGAGAACGGCCTGAGTGTCGAAATTAACAGATCTCAGAGCGAGGGAAGAGCATAAAACAACAGAAAAGGGGCCGTTTACCGGGTGTCGCTTGTCCAAGTTTCAGAGCGCTGAAAGTTGGGAGTCCGATGCTGCAGCATTCGCTGTGGATGTGAGGCTGCGCTGCTGTCGCTCGTATTAAAAAAAATAATTAAAAAATAATAATAATAAAAAAAACAAGTCTGCCCCTTTAGACGAGTTGTAGGTAAGCTTTAGCCTATAAGCAAATGGCGAGCAGCTTCCTCTTGCCGAGTCAGACGAACAGACGAGATCCCCTCTCTCTTCTTGCTTGATAAGGTGAGCTAAGTGCCTGCCTCCATGGCCTTCCTCGAACCATCTGATAGTTTTATGTGGTGACATGAGCAGAAAAGACCCCCGGAGCGGCGCTTCATTAATGTGCCACTTCTTTGCTATCACATGACAATCGCCTTGGGAGGAGGAGGAGGAGGAGGGGTGGGTGGGAGAGAGGCATAATCTGGTTTCATTTACACCTATTTACACGGACACCTTGGGCCAATAGGAATCATTTCCATTTGAAGACAGAGCAAAGGGGGTGAAAAGGCTCGGCAAACCGGAATTGAACCGCGATGGCACCCAGTAACAGTGTGTGAAGGTATGCGCTAACCTTTCTGTGGGCTTCGCAGGGTGCTTGGTCTGCAATTCACGCGTACAAATGGAGCTACTAAGCAATGGGATGTTTGACATGGAAATTGGCTGGCACTAGCTCTCAGTTTGCATTGTATTGTTACGGCTACTTTCTTAGGTTTTCTGTCACTACAGAGCTCGCATGACTTTTGCTTTGCGCTTTGTTAAGGCTCTTCGGAGCAAAATGCCAATTGCACCGACAAACAAATTTGACACTATCTGTACCATGAGGAGATACTGTGTATTTGCATTTGAATCTGTTGTTTGTCTAGTTATCTAATATACCGCATGAGCCTCATACCCCTAATCTTCTACCCATATTTTCAACCCCATGCTCATAATGTTTGAAATGTTTATTGCAAACAAGTCGCAAGAGCTCATCATTTGCAGCTGTTAGAAAAAAAAAAGTCATGTAGTTAAAGTCATTAGATTAACGTAACAGAAATTGCAAATGTGTGCTATTTAAAAAGACCTAATCTCACCATCGATATTAAAATATTAGCCAGGCTCATTATTTCTGTTTTAAATGCGCATACACATCCCACAATATTAAGCGCAACACACGAGCACTCGAGAAAGCTCTTCATATAACAATGGAGAGCCAGTATAAATGTAAAGACACAAAGTATCTGAACGGCAGAATACACACAAGACTAAAGCACATAAATCAACAACAATAAAACACGCAATTAATGCCATTATCTGCGCAAGTTAAGGGGGAAAAAAATTAATGCCCAACAACATTTCCTCTAACACTAAAAAGGAATTCCAAAAGGTAATGCATATAATTCATAAAAAAAAATTAAAATACTCTAATAAAGTTTGAGATAAATGTAAGAACAGATATTGGTTGGTTGCCTACGATTTAAAATGCGGGATTAGCAATGGTGCGCAAAAGCAAACGCACAAACAGCTATACAAAATAAACACAAAACCCTCATTGAAACGAAACTTCATGATGCCAGGCAGCCTTTTGTGTTCGTGTAAAACAAATTGAAAAGTACTTCAGAAATGCAAATAAAGCCTTTAGGGTGGCGTTGCGAAAACTGTATAAAATATCCATAAGTCAATTATGTGAATGCGAAAACCAAATGGAAGCCTATTTTGAGCAATGGCCATTCAAGCTTTATTTTTCAGAGCTCACCAAGGGCCACCTTTCCGCTTGGTGGATTTGTAATACGGGGGACCACACACGCGCTCGCGGATTTGCTCATAATTTATGCAAATGTTCTTCCATAAATCCACAATGCGACCCTTCAGCTCTCTGACAGATCACGAACAGAATCGGTCACCCAAGTGATTGCAAGCTGAAATACAAGGTTTATTCTGATGCATTTTTTCTAGGAGCAGTTTGCAAATGGTGACTGGGGAGTCCATGCACGAAAGGCCTTGAGAAGAAAAAAAAAATGACCGGGCAGTTAATATTTACAAAACAGGGTGAAAGTAGGGGAAAGCCGTAGAGTTTCCTGGGTTGCCACACAATCTCCGTGTCAGCAGCACTTTCCACTTTCCGGGATAGGAAGTCAGCTCCACGCTGCGACTTTAGCACGGCGCTTTTTACATGTCACCATTTCTTTCTCTCTTCTTCATCAAGTAACTCTTTTAACGTGTCATTCCTCTGTTTGTGTATTGACAGAAAAGGGCCAAAGGATTCCGATTTTCCAGGCTTTTCTTTCCGCAAGAAGTCTTCCAAGCAGTCCCGGCGACGTCGATCAAACCCAAGCCAAACAGCAAGTATTCTTTATAAACCTGACACTTCAGACCAGCCTTACCATTATGCCTTCTCAATATATATATATATATATAGGGTGTCCTAAAAGTGTCCATACATAGGGGAAAATAATTTTTCATACTTAGTTTATATTATTATTATTTTTTTTTTTCAGATAGCCTTTAAGAATGCCTTTGACAAAAGAAGAACATATTGAAATCATTCTCATGGCTGCATCGGGAAGCTGTCACATGGACTTTAACAGGAAACATGGCCAGCACATCACACATCACTCTGTTGCCAAACTGGGAGCCAAAGTTGGGAGAGAAGACTCCGTGTGTGTTAACAAAGAAATGGCAATCATATAGAGGATGTTTTGCAAATAAAGTTACATTTAGCTAAAAAGTGTTAATTTCCCCTATGTTTGGAGACTTTTGGGACAACACATACACACCACACTTTATTTATTTATTTATTTATTTATTTATTTATGTATGCATTTATTTATTTATTTATTTATACCGACAAACGGTTAAATCCGGCTGCAATGTTTCCCACTTCATTATTACAGCAATGGCACAGTACAGTATCAGTGTGGTGTGAGGAGAGACCACCCAGCTCATCACACATTTCAAAAACATTTAGGGCCAAATTAGCCGGCAAATGTCATACAGAACAGTTTTGCCCTTAATTTACAAGTTAACCAAATTAGACGAAAATAGCTCATATTTGCGCAATTAATAGTATATATTTATTAGCTTTTTTGTACTTGCTTTTATTTTCTCTCTGTATGGTAGTGATATTCTTTGCCTGATCCCTGAAAATGCCACCCTCCTTCACACCGTCCTCCTCCTCCTCCTCCTTCTTGTCATCCCAGAACCTGGGAATCGGGGTAGCAGCAGTAGATCAACTGTACAATGCGTGCGTGAGTTTGGTCATTTGTACGCGCTGAACAAAAGCCGCGCTTAAGCCAAATTGCGCTGCACTTGTGAACCGGGACTCCGGCCTTAAGTATCTTTTACAGCGGGGGTGTGTGTGAAGGTGTTGCGGGTAGGCCATAACAATTTTGTGTGCGTCCAAAAAAAAAAAAAAAAAAAAAAAAAAAAAAAAAGAGGGAAAAAAAAAAAGGCGCTCTCTGCAAGCATCTCAAAGTCGAGTAGTGAGGCGTAACATTCCCAGGGCGACGGGACACAAAAGCTTAAGGTCACGGGGATGAAAAGGGGAATCAAACAGCCACTTTCACACGTCTGCCCTCCATGGCCACTAAGCCAGCACAATGCCAAACAAATGCTGCTCAAAGAAGAGCGAGCACATTCGTCCTGTAATGTGGCGAATGATAGCAAAAACAATCTCGTCAGATGGCATACCAGCGCTGGGATGTGCTGCACCACCCCTACGCCCGAGGACAGAGGAGACGACGGGTAAGAGCAAAGCTCAACACAGAGGAACGGAAATCCCAATTAACCAGCATTAAAACAGCTCCAAAACTTTCCAAGACTTAAAATAGTTTATTAATAAATGAAAGGTAAAATAGCATATAGAATACTTACTACTAATACTGCTAATAATAATAATAATAATAATAATCTAAAAACGGTATAATACATTTTTATTAGTAATTGTAATAGTTAATATTACATATATACATATATATATATATATACACACACACACACATACATACACGTATTGTACACAATTGTGGGATGTTTTATTATTTGACTTCAGTCTTCTTTTATGTACAACACTGAGAGTTTGGCCGAAAAATGAAATGTGCGATATAAAGTATAAAGTATAAAGTACTCATCATCATCATCATCATCATCTTCATCTTCTTCATCTTCTTCTTATTATTTGATTGTTTTTTTTAGCTTGTTTATTGATTATATATATATATATATATATATAATGCTGTTATTGTAAACTGCTGTAAAATATAGTTCTAAACCCAGTAAACGTGGATTTGTCTACCTTTTACTCTTTAAAGGGCTGTGGCCAGTTCTCCTCCCCTGCGCTGGATTACAGCGCAATTACGCGCAGAATTTGTAAGGAAATGCATAAATATTAAAAAAAAAAAAAAAAAAGTCAATTAATTATCAGACAGGGAGATATTTTGCAGATTATTCTCTTCCCCAGTCCTAGCCAAGCTAAATGTAAAGTAAAACTGAAATGTGATTGAAAAACAAAGAGAGACCGCGTCTTGAACCGGGCATTTTGGCCGTTTTGCTGTAGGTGGGATGCAGTTCATTTCCCACAAAGGTTAGCAGGATAAACACGAGGGCTGGCCCATATAGCGACTCCCATATTAGTATGCATGTAAAATTAATTAGCTGCTTCTCGGCGACATCAAACGAAGTACCTGGGAGAACAGCGCCTCCAGGGCATGGCCAACATATGCTGGGATTATACTTAATGGACTAATTACACGAATTAGACATTCATTATACAGCACATCAGGTGTAAAGTGTGTCTCAGCTGAGCATGGGATGGGACGGTGGGGCATCAAGAGGGGGTTTACAAAAAGCCAGGTCAAGACTCATTTGTCTTAACCACTTTTTTTTTTTGTCCAGAAACTGCAGCAAAGGTACCGACCAGGGGGGAAAAAAAAGTCGAGTTTGTCGTCTGTATACTAACATTTTTTACATTTTACATGGTGTGTCTTTGTGACAAAAGGCTGAAAATGAATAGTAACCTTTTTGTTTCTTTTTTTTTTCTTCTTAGGTAAATTCATTTATTGTGTAGTTTGACTACAAGCCATATAGCCTAACGTAAAAAGTCAACAACAGACAAATAAGCTTTTAAAACCAAGATGTGCTACTGCTGTTTTCTGTGTTTTGCTCTGTAAGCAGCAGTTCCTTAGTTTGGCCATCAGGTGGGGGCAGCTACTGTGTGGTGCATTGGGAAAAAAATCACACCGATTTTAATACCAGTGACAGAAACATTAATAAATACAGTAACACCTAGAGAATCATTCTAGTTTCCACATATGTGCCTGGACTAATCTTGTTGACATATGACGCATTAATACAGCACCAGGAAATATCATGCACAGCATAAGAGGGGATTCAGTACCATGGAAAGTTCCATAACTCATATCCCTGGTGTGGACATTAGAAATCTTTCTAAATAACACTAATTTCCCATTCTTAATTTCAAATTTACATCAGTGTAACAAGTGTCAAACTGAAAGAGAAAGACAGCATGTGACAGGCAAACACATCTGGCACCCCTCAATAGAGTAGATACAGATTGTGGCACAGCTGGGCATCAGTGTAAGAGTGAATGGCACCCGTCTATGAGCGCGTGCTGTGTGTAAATCGATAACTGATTGCATGTACGCCTGTGCATATGTGATGTGTTTTCTAAAAGAAGCTGCTAACATGGGTTGGGAGGCCTCTGGAATCTTCCCAGTTCAGTGAGTCCATATGGAGGGAAACAGCAGGACCGATGAGCGCTTCACCTGGGTTCAGGGTTAGGGCTATCAAGTGTGACTAGGAACAAGGGGACTTCCCGGCCCTGCCCCCCTGCATAATTCATTGCAGTCATGGTGCTCTCCTTAGGTTTGGTGATGGATGACACTGATCACCTCCTAAAAAAAAAAAAAAAAAAAAAAAAAGAGCTATCCTTGCTCAGACTGATAGCAGTTCCCTGTAAACTAGCTCCTCTCACTGTGAACATAATAAGAGAGGCTTCAAACCTGGTGGCACGAAAGGCAGCTTTACAGCATGCAGTACAGAGTGAAGATCATGGACACTGACAGCACTGATGCTTTCAAAGTTAGCACAAAGCTCATCAGATGACACTCCAGGTCTAATAGACTGAAATACATTCAAACCCTGTGCAGAGAAGTGCTAGTGAATAATTATCTGAGCTGATTAAAATCCATGCAATGAGTCATCTTTGCAATAAGATATTCTTTTGATAAATGAAACAAAATGTAAAAAAAAAAAAGATAAAAGAGGATATTGTGTGAAACGTATGAATTAGAGTGGTTTCATTAGATCGTGGCTGATTTCATAGAGAATAAAACTATGAAAGTGGGCTTTGAAATGGATAATAATGGATGTAGTGTAAAATAGGAGGTGGTCTAATGAACAGCATACTGAGACTCAGTAGCTAGTCAGAGTGCTTTCAAATCGCACACACACGTGCGCGCACGCACACACACACACACACACACACACACACACACACACACAAACTCTCAAATTAAATTAGCTATCCACAACAAACGCCAAATTTCCACCTCATTACACGTTGAACTGTGGTAAGAGAGTGTTTAAGAGAGTCTTCTAATGGCGTAAGAACAATTTCATTCATTTCATAAAACCTTTGGCAAACCCCAGTTTGTTTTACACATATGCTGAGGTTACAACCACCAGTTTAGTATCTTTGTACAGTTTGTGCCAGGGCCATTATTCCTTAAGTCAATGTCAATGACATATTTGCTTAATGTTATTTTATTAACACATTGTACCACACCAATATAGGGCTTCTCTTTTAACATCACGCCCTTTCTTTTTAGGCACTTTAGCAAATAGTATGGCCTCATCTGATGATGAACCCTTTTAATTTGATCAGGAGTGGCAATGACGCAGTGGATCTTTAAGGCTTGTGTGTTTCATTGAGACCTTGATAATGAGGAGGAGGCACTTAGCCAACTGGGACCAGACTTTCATCTCTTGTATCTGGGGACGACCTACTCTCCCCGGACACCACTCGTCCTGCTAAAGATCACAGCCATATGCCACACACCAGCACCTAATTTGGTGTTTACTACATGGATAAGCAACACTACTTAGAACTTTGTAACAAGAATTGGGTGCATAACTGAAATGTCCTAGACTGGGTTATTCCAGTCTTGTTGATGTACTATAGAGGTGGGGGCCTGGGAAAGTCCTTCACAGGGTGAAATATTAACATTTGACATGAAATGTGTTTCTATTTGCATGTATCTCAACCCCAAGTAATGCATTTAAAAGTCTGGTTTCCCATCTTAAAGACTGGATTTGAGTCCATTTCCACAGCAGTGGGAGCATCATGGATAGTTTGAAAGCTGGTAACTAATTATAAATTCAACTGACTAGGCTTATGTCCATTATGTCTGGCATGTAGCTATCCAAGCCTGACATTTAATGTGTGAGGAAATCACACTTAGACATCTTTAGGCAGACTGACTGTTTTTACTGCTGCATTTGTTAAACTGGCTCCTTATACAACATGATCTTTGCAGGAAGATAGCCAGAAGGCAAGATTATGGCTAAAAGCAGATTTTTCATCATTTTTGTCTGTTTGCCAGAATTAAGCCACAGCGTCATCCGAGGCGTTTTCTCAGACCACCACATACATTTTAAATGTCATATTTCAATCTTTAATCTGCTATTTTCATAATAATCAGATGTTCTAAAAGACAAAGCGTCAAAGTCAGTGCACAATTAGAGTTATGATAATGGAGTTTTTGCACATTATGACAAAGTGAAACTTGTGTAATAGATACAGCACTAACACTGGCCTATCCACTTATTTCCCTGTCTACTGCTGTCTATGTTTATGAGTGAGTATCACTTTAAGCTGTTAGGGCCTGTCACAGGCATTCAAATACTTTAATTGGCTTTGATTTACATCGCTCTGAATTAACAGCATTTCCACAGTAGAGTGAAATTAAGGGCCTCCCAGTAAATCATGAAGCCGTTAATAAGGCCATACAAACAGTCAACTAAACATGACAAGGCTTTCCTCTGGTCCTCATGAGTTGACCAGCTCTGCATGCCTCCTGCTGCAAGGTAATATCCATGACACTTTTGCAAGCACTAATTCATTTGTTTAATAAGGAGACAAGCGAACATGAGCCAGTAACGAGGTGTGCTATGAGACAGGCAGAAAGGTCTTATTAATCCGGAACTAATCAAAAGCCAGGGTGTCACACCGGCTCACCAAAGTACGTTGTGTATTGGACCTTGTTTGTTTTGGATTTGTTCACTTTAATAAACCTTTGCATATGGGAACTCACTTTACTCTTGACTTAGCTGTATCAGGCCAGTGTATTAAAGAATACCAATAGTGAATGCCATATGCTAGAGGTACCTTCATCCTGTTTAATCATTCTAGTGGTCTGTCATGCCTCTTACTGCCTGACAGAGAGAAAGTCCCCAATGCATACATAACTTATAAAGGCAAAGTCATATTGTTTTGTAGAGAAAACTCTTCATGAAGTGCTCTCCATCAATTAACTACAGCTGGAAAACCTAATCTAGAGCACTATAAGAGGGAATGACCATGGTGTTAGGTCTTCTTCCATGTGAGAATTTTAAAAATAAAACACTCAACAATGTCTACTTATAAAGCATTTTTCAGCTGAGGGATAGTCCAAGATCTGATTTAAGACTGAAAAAAGCCCTATAAACAGATTTTCTAGTGATCACTAGCTGATGTATTGCACATGTGCATAATCATACTTTTAATTAATTCCTTATGCATTTTACCAACCTGAACATAATTAGATGAATTGATCAGGTCAACCACTTAGTGCATGTGTAATTAATTACATGAGAGCCCCCCACCTCAGAGTAGTCCTAGAGAGACCCATCCCCTTGTTAAATTCTCCTTAAAGAGAAGACCGGGAGCAGTCCAAAGACCAGCCACAAATCACACAGCCGTATTCCAGTTGACCTTCATCTGAAATCCAAACAAACACTGTCACTGAATGATGGCCACTATAATACCACTATAACACTTTTTCAATTATAAAAAAAATCTTGTGTGATCAAGGACAAAAACATGGATTTCACTAAATGTATAGAAAAATATTAAGGTGTCTTCTTCACCGCTTTAGTTCTACAGTGAGACTATTTAATGCTGTGTGCCAGAGCCCCAATAACAAAAACGGATGAAAATGGCACTGAACAACCACAATTTGAATAGGCAATCTTAAAGGTCAAGACATCTTCTATTTACGGTTTATGTGTGATACAATCACAGGTTATGGTTCAGTGGATTTACTCCCCCTTTAAATATAATCATGATGTACGGTCTATTCGTCTAATTGCTACACACGTAATGAAATGGTCGGGTACGAGTGTCTAAATTGCCTAGAGTAACAGTAACGAGAGGGTGCAAATCTCTTTGGCTCAATGATTGGAAATTAACGTCAGAATTCTATTTGCCATTTTATATTCCAATTTAAAACAGTATACATGAAATGCATCACAAAAATACCAACAGTGCTAAAAAGAAAACATGCACACAAGACAGAGAACTAGTCAGCAATGAATACTGAATTCATTCACATAAACACTGTAGCTTTATGTGACTCAGTAAAAGTACCATATATACATTAGTGCTTATTTCACTATTAGTTCACTGGCTTTTAATATGGACTGTGAAAACAGAGCACATTTTTTTTATATGGAATAAACAGTTCAACATCCAGCCCAATAATACCTGAGAAGGACATTACATTCTTGGATTGTAATCTCTTATCTGAGCACAGAAGCACACCTTTTGGATTCTGTGACTAATCTGCTTCTAATAAAGTTCTAAATTTATACATAGTAGAATTTAATACCATTTGCACTACAATATCCTCAGAGATGTCAGAGCGGCCGTGCAGCAGCAGAATATTCTCCTAGGGTTATGAGCAGAAAACCAGAGCGCGCCGATCTGACAAAATGTCAAGTGCCACTGGATAGTAGAAAATACCCGCGTCTCTGTCTGACTTGTGGCCCACTGCGCCTTTAAGGGCCTAACTCCAATAGTTAGGGAAATGTCCAATTCCCCTGTCTGGACAAAAACCATTATGAGCCCAAATAATTGACTTTCAAAAACCTGTTACCTTAGCAACAGACAAGTCATGGATAGTGGGAGAGAGCAGAGGGCTGAGCTCACCTGTGGAAAGCTGGTGGTTGATCAGTTTGTCAGAAAACTGTATTTATGGAGGAGGAAGCAGAGCAATGAAGGAACTCTACTCACATTTCATGACAACACGGATTTAGATTTTTATATTGGAAAATTGGACATTTAAAGTAAAGCATATCATTTAGTAACTACCATGAATTTTTCAGTTACTACACTGAAACTAAAAAAGAAAGGTCTGTATATAGTTACACACGTGAGGTGCCAACAGGTCCTGGAAGTTTAAAGAGTTGATAGTGGATTGGACAGCTCCAGAATTCCCAGTTTGGATCTCAAGCTTTCGTTACTGTCTGTGCAGATTCCCTGTGTCTCCCTCCTAAAAACATGCCAGTAGGATGACTGGCTACTCTAAACTATGATGGACTGGCATCCCACCCGGGGTGTATTCCTGCACTTACACTTACTCGAGATGAATGAATGAATGAGCATATGTCTAAAACACACATGACAGAAGTACAGCTTTTTAATCACTGTCAGACTGCTAAAAGATATCACAACAGCAGCCACAGTGCTCACACATCAGAGTTTAACTATGCCTTTAACTGTTTCGCAATTAAGTCAATTAAACTGGTTATTAACCAACTGAACACTGATTACAAAAGAGAGCCCCTTTTTGGGGGTGCAGTGGAAATTAACCAGTTACTGAAGTGATTACTGTAATGTGGAGGAGTCTGTCAGTGTTAAATTGAGTCACCAGGGCTTTGCTTCATTACTGCGTCGTAGGCTCTGTGGAGACTGATGAGTGGCAGCTCACTAATCCATGTGTGAGCATAGATTACTGTGAATTCAGTTTAAAATTATGAATCACTGACTGATCTATTAGTAAAGTAATGACGCTGAAAAGAATCAGTATTGTAAAAAGATCCATACGACAAGAGGTGAACTACATGACTGAATGATATACAACACTGACAGAAAAGTCCTAAACTTAAAATGCTTAAACTGGCAATATAAGCTAAAAGCCCACACTGCAGCTTCTATGTAAATTGATGTCTTTTTGTATAGTTATGTATGCAATATGATGGACTAATACAGACAAGACTGCACACATTATGGCACAATAAAAACCACACCTTGATTTGTATGAAGTAGTGAATGATTTTCTTATGGAATATTAAAAAGAGGTCATAGCAGTGTAACACTAATAATAAATATGGGAAATTAGCAGGAAAGAAATGTCTCATAACAGCTTGGAACGCCATGCTCTCAGAAAGCTCTGTGGGACCTGTGGTCTCATTTTTATAGTTTGTTACAGCAGGTACAGATCGAGGCCAACAAACATTTGGTTAGAGTCTAGTTATAGCATCTTAAAAATTTTATTTTGGGTACCTTGTCCTGATGAACTTCAAAGGCATGTCTAATATGTGCAAAAAATACAATGGCATGGATATATAGATAGCGCAACAATTGACATTTTAGGATGCTTATTTTATAAAGATCATAAAAAATAGTCAGAGTAGAGCACATCTCCTAAAATAAAATCATTTCCTGATAGTACAGACACAACTTGATTAACACTGGCATGAAATTGGGACAAAAACATTTCAGTGGTCATACAATAATATTAAAATATAATTAAATGTCAATATCTAAATGCATATCACATTGCCTCAGTCTACATTATTGTCAGAGTA
Source organism: Pangasius sanitwongsei (assembly GCA_037576675.1). Classification (NCBI taxonomy): domain Eukaryota; kingdom Metazoa; phylum Chordata; class Actinopteri; order Siluriformes; family Pangasiidae; genus Pangasius; species Pangasius sanitwongsei. Next base: position 14,212,337 of record CM075011.1, on the reverse strand, counting down.
AAAGTGATCTTATAGATGTAGTGTATCAGCCATCAAATGACTCGAGTCGATGTGACCATCGTTTACTTTCCAGCATGAAATGTGTTAGGAGTAGCCGATTATTCTAATACCACAGTGGAGTATACAATCTATAAATCAGAAAATAAGCAAAACATCCACTGCAATTACAGTCAGATATACTTTAACAGTCAACTTATATTTTAACTTACATTTACTGCATTTGGCAGAAGCCCTTATCCAGAGCGACTTACATTTATCTCATTTTATACAACTGAGCAGTTGAGGGCCCAGCAGTGGCAGCTTGGTGGTGCTGGGATTTGAACCCACGACTTTCTGATCAGAAGTCATTCCTTCACCTGCCTCTCTTTTCTCTCCATCATGAAATAAAATGCAGCTTGTGATGTTATAGAGAAACCTGAAGACCCATGTTGGAAAAATTAAAGGAACTGCTTTACCTGTTACCAAGCACTGACACTGGAGACTCCTTCCAAAAATGTTTTCCCTCACTGAAAACTGATATCCATATCAATTTAACACCATATCAACCGGATGATCATTTATTACAATGTGCAAATAATTAGAATTACAGCCAGAAATAATGCTAGAGCTGCTGTAACAAAAATAATCAACCTCATTCAGAATCAAGCGCTCAACAGAGCTGTGGTACAACGATTTTTTTATCCAAAAAAAAAAAAAAAAAAAAAAAAAGGTTGCATTTTTCTTCCCTGTGGTCAAAAGAAGTGTAGTGGCATTAAGAAATGAAAAAAATAAATGGGGGGAAAAAGATCAGGCCTCCTCCATGTGGCAATTAGCTAAGCTCCATTACTGTGTACTAGTATGTGCTGAGACTGGCACTAACGCTTTGGCTGACACAGACGTGTTTGATAAGCCAAGCCTAATTAGACACACTCCAGTTTAATTGTGGAAACCTGACTTTGTCTTTAAAGCTCAATTGAGACCAAAGACCGGGGCCCTCATTGATTCACAATGATGGGAAAATCAGACAGATCAGATGTGCAGCATGTCCAAAAAAAAAAAAAAAAAAAGTTAAAACACGTGGCAAACAGCTAAAATTCAAATGTATTATATATTGAAACATTCAGGCTTTATATAGCATTAGTATTTAGCAAAAATTAGTACCTGAAAGAAATGTAATACGTATAGTTTACATAAAAATATTTGGTTTCTAATCAAAACATGATTTCATTGCTTATACTAAATTCAGTTTAAACACACTTCTAATTACTAGTTTGAATTATTTAGAGTGAGCGTGATCAATTCATGTAGTGTTATCGTGGTCCAATTACGTTATAAAATCTTGCGAGGATGTTGGCACTGCCAGGAAGAAATAACTATAGCATTAAATTAACCTCATTAAATCATGTGCAGCGAGATAGTGCAGTGGGTAATGTCACTGCCTCACGCCAGCGACCAAGGCTCCATCCTGAGCTTGAGGAAGAGTGCAGGGTTCGGCTTTATTCAGGGCTTTCAAAATAAATGATCAAATCATGTTACATGTACAAAAACAAATTGTGTTAATGGAACTCCATTCACTCGTGTGAAACCGATGCACACACTTGAATTAAATAATTTTTTTTTTTTTTTTTTTTTTTTTTTTTAACTGTAGGTCATTATCAATTAAAAGGGCTCTAAATATAATGAGGAGAAAATATTAGTAAAGTAAAAATGAGTAAAAATTTGTAATGTAATGCTGAAAAATTAGAAGAACATCTTACTGTTAATTTAAAGCCAAGTATGACACCACTTAACTATAATATACAACAGAATTGTATACAAGGCATTTGAACATTACTGTGTGTATGTATTTAAACCTCCTTAATGAATCTCTACAGGAGCTAAACCAACTCTGATAATACAACTCAATAAATGAGGTCAGGAAAAAGCATTTCATTTTGGGTGTCAACATGATTAATCATGCGCAAAAAAGATACCGAGACCCAGTCAAGGTGGCGATAAAGAAAGCATTTTGCATCTCAGCAGTCCTGGCAACAAGACAAGCAGTTAAGTGAGCCAGCCAATGCAACAGTATGAATATTTAATTAATAATTAGTCATATAATTCCTCCTCAGGAATTATTATCCCTAGAACTGGTTTATGAATTTAATTATTAGCAGCCTTTTTGTTTCCATGTCTCCCTCATTACTGTCAGGATTGATATAACATAAACTTCATTAAAAATTAAAGCAAGAGTCTTAATTACAAGGTTACCCTGACTGAAGTTAGAATTAGCCAACTCAGTGATGTGCAAATGAGAGCATTATTTAAGAAACATGCTGGAAGTAGTTATGCTAATTTAGAGGGTTCACAGTAGCAGACCTTTTCACTTGCAGTTGCATATTCATTAAACATACTATGCAAATTTAATGTAGCAGTCTTAGTAATGCCTTGTTAATTTATTCAGATTTATTGAGTACGACTTGTAAAAAGTACCAATTTAATTACTCGATCTCCTTGGGAAGGTAGCGGGATATGGCTGAGGTTTTTAAACTGTGTAAATCAGAATTATTGTGCTTTGATGGAGAAAAGGGGGGATAAGAGGACACTGTTTTAATAACCAGGTTTAATAGACGTATTTGATTTACTTAAGATGCACACTAAGGAGAGCATCACTTAAGTCTTTCTCACGGAGGATGAAGGTAGGGATGTGTGTAAAAATTGTTTTGACCACAGATATGAATGTGGAAGCGGGTTCTTATGGCATTACTGACAAATGAATAAATAATGGTCAGCGTAGTAGCTTTAGTCACTTAGAAGCATCTAACCACTGCTGAGATAAAGTGCCCTATGACAAATGGTGTGTAATTATCTGAAGTCAAAGTAAATCCATAAGTAGACAGTTAGACTTGTCTCAACCCAAGCAATTTCCTAAAGCAATTCACTAAAGAAAACAACTGCTGCAATGTAATTACCAAACTGCAAAATCATCCAGTAGATAATCTAATAAAAAGAACATTGCTAAACGCTCAAGACTCAGTTACATATTTCTTTTTCTCTCCAACATGTTTTGTTCATTTCCCTTTCTGTGCAAACATCCCCGTGGGAGGCAAACAAATCCAGTAAGTTAGGATACACGGTTGAATGTGTATGAGCCTTTCATTGGATTTACAACTTGTTTTTTTGTCTTAGGGGTTTCTTTGAGCTGATGGCTGCCACATCTAAAGAAAACATCCACCAAAACACAACTTTCATCATCTTCGAATGCATTTTGACTTTACTCTGTACCGACACTCCAAAACAGACATTAAAAAAGAAACGCCGACTTGTACTTCCTCCAGGATCTGAATACATCCAACTTGTCTACTCGGATCTTAACTCCATGGCCAGTTGTTAATGACTGGATCCTGGTCTCCAGAGATAGTTGTGGAGCTAGAAAACATCCCCAAGACTGCAGGCTAACAGAGCTCAAAGACCACACAGCCTAGAGTGGATCCACAAAGCCAGAAACAGCACCAGCCACCGGCAAGAGACATTCTCACACCCCAGGATCTAATTATGTACTGCCATCACTCATATCCTCTCTCTTTCCTCCAGGAGAAAGTGCCACATTCCAACCCCACACGGGGTGCACCAACATTGGGGGAAGCCAACGCTGTCCATCCTCGTCAGGAGACGTGAAACTCCTGGAATCATCTCACATTTATCTGAAAAGCTAGAGAATAAAACTCTTTTCTCAGAGAATGCTAAATAAAATGTAATAGTCAGAAAATGATCATGCAGATTGGGGAAAAAAGGTTGACAAATGTTGACTAAAATGAAGTCATTCTTTCATAGTAGGTGTCGCACGATATTAAAATGGATTTTAATAGTCCATATAACAATTTAGAACCTACACTTCACAGCGTAAGATTGTACAACACTGTATGAAAATGTAATTTTGTGTATCTCACTAATTAACTGATAACCACCCCAGGATATGGATGTTGATTCAAAACAGCCAATAAAAGTGCATCTTGCTTGCTGTGTTAGCTATTTGCATGAAGAGTAAATAACACTAAGAAAACAAATGAAACACGAGCACCCAGAGATTTATATAATCATACAGTGTGTCGGCTCTAAAGCATTTTTTCAGATGCACACAGATGGCTGGTTGCCGTAGCATCATAAAACTTAAAATTCAACACATACATTTCAAATTAATTAACAAGATATTTTTCCATTGTATCCAAAGAAAGCATTTGTCCTAAAAACGTGTCCTAAAAAGAATTTAAGACATGAATATGCATTTTGTCTTATCAGATTAATTATCTGCGTAAGGACCTCAGAGATTTCAGCGCGGTAAATCTTCTGGATCTGCCCACACACTAAATCTTTTCTGTTCAGGCGGCTTTAATATATTTGTTTTATACATTATCTAATAAAAGTAATCTCTAAACCTCGCAACGTCCTCCTATTAAGCTTTTCACACAAGTAGACAACACTGTCAAAGTAAATTGATGAGGACAAGTGCACTTAATCTTAATTAAATCCATCACAGTGTATACGAGTGTGTTAGAGAGGGGGAGAGAGAGAGAGAGAGAGAGAGAGAGACAGAGAGAGACAGAGAGAGAGAGATATGATGTGTCAGTCTTAGACACGATGACAAATGGAAGATTGATAGGAGTTTAAAGATGTCTCCTGTGTTGGACATTTGACTCCTCTTTTAATGATTTTGATGATACTGGGTGTCTTTTGCTTATATGTGTAAAAGTGTGCTACCTAGAATACTATACAGTGTTGTAAGTAGGGATGCCTCAATACTGACACTGATATTGGGTATCATTCCGATACCATGCTTTAATACCAACATCTGACACCATGTTATACTATGTGATGTATCATGTGGTATCATATGTGACAACATGAAATGACAGTGATCTGGATGTATTTCACCATTAAATGAAGGCAATCAAAGCAAATCAGACTGCAGACTGTGCTCTGCGAAAATATCAATGGGAGACCTCAGCACAAGCGGGTCACTGCTAGCAGCACACAGCAGCAACTAGCACTGCAGCAACCACTAGCTAGACAAGAAAAAAAATGTCTACAGGCAACACTAGGTAAGTGAAATTAACAGCTTTTACCCAGTATGTTGTGCTTGATGATTAGCCACTATCAGTCATTTAAAAACATGAGATTCTGGTGCAATTAAAACTAAAACATACTTTACTTACAGCTGTAGCAAAGCGCTTTTCCAAAGTGGAAAAAAAAAAAAGCACTCCATGGCAACCCTACTCAACCCAAGATAACTAAAGCTCGCTAACGTTATAAACAGTGAGCCTAGGAGCCTAAGTGTATGAACACAAGCTTGCTTTATGGCCACTATTTAAACTGGGGAACATAAACAGAGCTAAAAAAAAAAAAGTTCACTGATTGATTAATACTCAGCAGAATTCAGTATCAGTATCAGTATTGACAAGTACCAAAAAAAAAAAAAAAGTACTTGTAGTTGGTCTGGAAAAAAAAATGGTACAGATACATCCGTAAATAAGAGCACAGAAGTAACTGTGCTTATTAAAAATTAAAAATGATCCAGGTAAAATGTTTTTTTGTTTCTTTTTTTTTTTGCTTTATGTACATACATCTTTACATCTTTAGTTATGCATTATATATTGCTGTATTCTCCTCAATTAACGGTCTTTTTCAAAGACCCAAGTAGCTGCCTTCGCATATCCTGAAGGAGTGAAGGCCTGAGGGCCCGACTCTCTGCCACTCTCTGGCTGGTGCACTAGCCTGAGTGCCTGTCTGCCTGTAATTACCCCGGCTTTGTGAATAATAGCATTCCCACAAGCCCCGCAATGCTTTGATAGAGATGAGATTAGCTTAATCAAGTCCATGGGATGGGTGAGGCCTCTGAATTTCATCATCCGGCCCCTCCAATCAGCTCCACGCGTCCAGCCCATCTGCCACCACTTGCTCCATTCACTAGCTTGTTAGTTTCACACATGCTAACTATGCTAAGACAGGATATTACTTACTGTCTTGTTCATTTATGACCATTTGTAAATGGTCCGTTTCAGCTATATGAGCTGTGGCGTTTATGGTTTTCTGTGCTGCTCATCATGCTTTGATAATCTGCTGACTAAATATGGGAAGAAAAGTATGCAGTTTATGCTTTAAATTAACTGCTCAGACCACACGAGTAGGACGTCACATGTAAAAACACATCAAACAAGGAGAACTTTCACGTACAAAAAGGTGTTTCAATTTCCATATGCTGAAATTTGACAGAAATTAGCATCAAAATGAATGGATCAAAGAACTGAATCAAAGGAGATTGTTGCTTCTGTGTTGCACCATAACGCCATACCGAAGCTCCCTGAGGGTCTGCCTGTTAAACTAGAGGATTAGTGAGGGTCCATTAAAGATTTAAGAGGTGGGTTTAGTTTATTATCCCAAACCATACAACAGTCACTACCATGGATATTCCCATCCTCATTCAACTGCGCACATCGTCAATAATTTTCGCAGAGAACTGTTTTATGGGTTGATAAATAATGTATGTCAGTGTTTTATGCTCAAATTGAATAATTGTTTTTGTTTGCATCTGATTAAGGGTAGTTATTCCCCAGAGACATCTCAACTAAAAGCAAATTTTAAAAAGTGTTTACAGTTATTTGTAATATTACAATCAAACTTTTCACCTTGTTCACTTTTTTTTTAATTTAAAGGTTGCCTCATTTAGCAAAGACAAACACCAAAGATTACTTAAGGCAAAAGAAAAGAAGATTGAAGAGAGAAGGAAAAAAAGAGAAAGCAACTAGAACTGATTGAAGAATATGTGGGCAAAGGCATGACCATCCACAGTTTTATTTTGTGGCAATCAGGTAATTAAGCATTTAAGAATAATCCATTATCATGACCTTGCTCTACAGAAAATCAACTTGGATGAATCTCAAATGTGTAACTAGAGTTAGTATGTTTAAGATCGCTTAAGCACCTATCGTCAGAAATATCAACATTAAATTACTCACACTAATGCGTTTACCCCCTGAGGCGCTCTATTTTTACCAGCAACAAATCATTTTTGTCAAATCTGACAAACACACCCTGGGCTGAGAGAGACTGAGGAGTGTAACACGGGGTGGGGACGCCAGCAGCTGCTCTGTCGACTAGTACGGCATCCAGAAACTTCCCAAACAAAGCCAGAGTGAATGTGCTCCCTACATTTTGTCCCTGTTTTGACTTTCACACAGCCTCTGTCCGCACAAGACCCCAAGAATAGAGAGACAACACACCATAGCAGAAGACGACTTGAGAGTCATTCATCAAAACTGGACAGAAGATTAATTAAGCACCAAAGTCTGATTTACCCTCAGTCTCTGTTCATCACAGTGTCCAGCCTCAGGTAAGGTGAGGCGTGGGTCCTCTAAAGTGGGGGTGGTGTGTGCGTGTGTGTGTGTGCGTGCGCGCATTAGCTACAGAATTACAGTAAAGTATTAGGGAAGTGCTCTAAATCGTACTCCATTTTTAAATTGAATGAAATGTCTAGTCGATTAAATGGGCCTGAATTTTGCATGTCATGCAGTTCATATGAATATGGAAACACTATTTAAGCAGAAATGAGCATCCAAGTACATCCTGGGAAAAAAAAAAAACCCTACCAATGATACCAATTAGCTTAAAATACACCGGTCACTTCAGTGAGTCAAGTTCATCTTCAAAGGTAAAGTGTTAAATACAGGACATTGATATTAACATGATGGATAAATCTTGGCCTCCTTGAGTCCATGGTGAATATGTTTATCTCTGTCAGGTTTACGGTTTGCATAGGCATACAACATCCCTTCTCTATACATATATCACTTCTCTAAACAGCTATCATACCGCACAAGATTGATGCATACAATCTGAACTTTGAGGAGGGGCTAATGGTCTTGCGTCGCACTCCCATTTTTCCTGCCGATGAATCCTGAGCAAAACGGTCCCTACTTCCCATTTGTACATATAAACATTATGCATTAAAAACACACACAGGTGAACACACACACATGCGCATACATGTGCGTGCACACAGATGTACGCAAATTTTAATGAGTTCATTAGCCCGTTGTATCCTCTCGCTCATCTGAGCAGGTCAAGACGGTGATAAATGTTGTGTGTGGTGTGTAGCTCGGGGGTAGGATTTCAAGAGGCAGACGGGGATCGAGAGAGCAAAAGAGATAGGGGGACTAAGCACGGATGGTGGAAAGAAAAATAAGAAAGGATGGATATGTGGGTGGTGGTAGGGGGGCGAGTGGTAAAGAACAAGGTGTTTAGCTCACCAGAGAATTCTTTTCTGCCCGAATGCGGCATGGAGGAGACATTAGGAATTTAATGTGCTATTATTCTCCATTGCCCCCCTAAGCTTTCAACATCTGTCCTGTGGGTCTGTGCAGTAATAGGCATGGGCTTTAGGACCTGTTTCTCTGACAAGACACCACACTTACAAGGGCCCTTGACATGCCAGCAACTTAATCTGCGACTCCTTCCACAAAATTGACATTGTCTAGAGAGTAAAGCAATCAGCAGAACTGGTATTACAGAGCATTTATATTTGAGCTGGGCATTCCAGACAGACAAATCTTGACCTTTCCGAAAAACCCTGCTGCTATCTTCCATTTCCCTGCATGCGCCTTTCCGAACTTCCTTGAAGAATTATGTTTGTCATTGGACTTTGCTTTTCTCAAGGCTGTCTGTGGGTTTAAATTCACAGCAAGCAATCTTTTACTCCTAATACCGCTGTGGATTTGGGGCTGAAAAGAATGAGGAAAAAAAAATAAAAAGTACAAAAACACTAGAGGAGAGGGATATATTCCTGCTCTTGAAGGATGGCAAGAGACATTCATCTCTGGACAGCTCCAATTCCTCAGAGTGATTTAGGTATTTGGGGCTAAGCTCTCTTGGACGTCTAGTATGAAATGTGTTAGATCAGAGAGTGGACAAACGTGTCCACCAAACACCAACTTTCACTCTTATTCCACTTACACAATATTCACCCATTTTAGCAAGAACTGTAACCTGCTAAAACTAGCAAAATTAAAATCAACGAAGAATATCACCTTAAACACAATAAGGCATTGTAAGGAGTGTTTAGTCTGTTAACTGTATTGTTTAGTGTATAGTGTATAGTTTATTGTATAGTCTATTGTCTGTATTTATAGTCTTTATTGATTTTGCACTGTCACTGTGTTACTCATCATCTTGCCCAACATTCAAGTGGAAGCACCATCATTCCGAGAGACCTATATTTCATTCCAAAAATTACATGTGCCTGTGATGAAAGGAATGACAAAGACTACTTTATGGAGTCCCAAGGAATAGGACAGTAGCATCACACCCCGTGTTAGATTGGATCAACCCACATTTATAATAAAAATATAATTTCTATAAATTATAACTCTTTACATTATTGTAAAGAGTTTTGGCATTACTGAGGTGTGCAATCATGAAATGGAGAGAGCAGGTTTTCAACCAGACTGGGATACAATTTAGGCAACTTCAAAGAACCCAGCCCATCAGTTGATATATTCATATTGATATATCACTATTGATGTATTGACATATATGAATCGATTTATAATTTATTGCATGCCTTTAAGACAATTTAAAATGAAGCTTATCCCCACACCCATATGTGATAGATGTCATAATGGAGAAGTGGGTACCTACATGCACATATTTTGGGAATGTCTAGATATTTCCCGTTTCTGGATACAAGTATCTCAAGTTTTAATATATATACTGGGTTTAACAGTGGAGGCTAACCCATGTTTATTTCTCCCCAATGATCACTCTATAATTCTATTACATTACAAAGGTTCTGTTTTCAGGGTTAACAAGGAAAGCTATGGTTCCCACCTAGAGGTCTGTCAAAACATCCGTGATTATAGACATTGCCTCTCATGAAGGATCCACTGCTTTAATTAAGAGGTCTAAAATCAAAACCATTCAAACTTGGGATTGGACATGTAAAACCATAACTGAGCTTCTTAAACATTAACTAATATAGATGGTGAAGATGATTGATGGGATGTGTAGACAACGTATTACTACACATGTATAAAGTAGCTTCATTTATCCCCTGACAGATTGTACATAGTTTAGGCTCTGTTATTTTCATTTGTTTTATTTTGACATACATACACTTTATGTCTATGAATACACTTATTCATACGTTTATAAAACCAAATAAAATGATGATCACAAAAAAGACTACTTGATTTAACCAGTACAAGCAAGACAAGTCAGAGTATCCACATATCTACTTTCGAGCCACAGTTTAGACGAGCTGAACAGACTGACCTGCTGTTCATCATTACCAGCGCTGCTATAATGAGCTCCTGTCTGTCTCTATTGTTCAGCTTTGTAGTGTCACTGTCATTTACACCAGCCGGGTTGAATGCTTCATCATGCGCTGAGCTACGACACAAAACTGACCACAAGGGATTTGAGCGGCAGCTAAGCCGAGCAGCCATTCATATTTATAAGTCAGGCAATCTCGGTGAAGAAGAGGGAAGACATTAACGCCATCAAACGAAGCAATTTACCACAAACAGTCTTAAAGAGATAAACGGGTTGCTTTCATTCACATTTAGCCTTTGATCCAGTGTGTGTTCCTCAAATGTGACCATTAGATTTGGCTGATTTGGCTCATATGACAGGTGACTGGCATTTTTTATTAATATTTTTTATTAATGTAAATTTATATTAAGAAATTGAGACTTTGATACGAGTTCTTAATAGCAGTGTTGCCAAATAATTTGTACAATTTCATTACAGACACTCTTGGAAAAAATGGGCTTCTCAGTGGTTTCTGGGATGGTTAACAGGCCTTTTAAAAAAAAAAAAAAAAAAAAAAAAAAAAAAAAGTAGAAACCCTGTGTAGGCTTGTGTAAGCCTTGTAGGCTTCTACATAAAAAGTTTAAAGTGTCGTCCCAGAAGAAGATGCTAGATGGAACCTTGTCTCTAAGTGTGTATGCACAGAAACTGTAAGAGTGAGATTTAAAAATTTAGTTTAAGTTGTTTAATAAGTTTCCAGAGAGATTCTTTCCTAGTTAGTCAGAATACTAGGACAATAAAAATGGGGTTAGAGTCTTTGACTCCAGTCATCAGTATTGCACTTTTCCCACAATTAATCAATATAACATCTATTCTTCATATTTGTTGGCCGAATCTTAATCAGACATATAACTGACTTAAAAAGAAAAAAAAAAAAAAAACACATGACAAGTGAAAAGTTTAAAAAAAAACAAAAAAAAAAAAAAAACCCTGCATTCTATGCACTGTTTTCTCGAAGCAATTCACACAAATCCAGTGTAACGATAGACAAATCTGATTGAGAGGTTCCCAAACCTTTCCTCCAGGCCGTATTAAATATACAATCTTGATACATTAAATATTAATATGGTAGTGAAAGGCTTGTTATGTTCTGCAAAAATACTCCAAAACAAAAAAGTGTTTTCTCATAAATACCACTCGACAAAAACTGCAATGCAAACTAACATCAGACATGTTAACAGGGGGCAGTAGTTAAAGCAGGAAAAACAGAAGCAATCTCTTTGCTCTTTTGTTTTACACAAAAACAACACATCCTCTCCTCTGTAGGACACAAGGATAAAAACAACACCAGCCTATCTAAACAGTTAACAGATGGCCAAAGCGTGTGTCTTTAAACGCTGTTTCTTCAGCAGCAATTAAAAGTTTTTGCTTGTTGTTTCTCTCCCCCAAGTACAGACTGCAAACAGCACAAGAGGTCAAATATCTACGAGGGAGAAAATGGAGAGACGAGCGACTCATCTGGTGCCAAACGGGATGCCTGTTCACCTGAACGGGCGCCCATAATCACCTAGCACCTATGTGAATAATTAGCGCAATAATTACCGACCCTAAAACAAAGCTGTGTGCCGCCCTTTTATAACACCGGTGAGGATAACAGGTGTTGCCTGTGCCTGGGAGGGACAGAGATTAAAGATTATTTCACCATCCTGTGTCTCCTTCTGGCTAAAGTCGTCTTCCATTTTCTTTTCTCAGGCATGCAGCAGGGCCGCACGGGGCCTCGTTTTATGCTCTGGCTTAGCGGTTTTGGGAGCAGGGGCATTCAACAAGAGAGAATGACTGTTGTTTAATCTGGGAGAGATGATATGTCCTTGAGATTCCTGAACATCCTGTGTCCACAACACCTCCAGCCATGTGAAGGTTGTTTTTCTCTCCCCAGCAATGTGGCTAATGAGCAGTAGTACTATGAGAATATGTTTGTGTATTATGGGCAGGAAGGATGAGGTAAAGCAGAAACATTTTTTTTTTTCAGAGAGGACAAAAACAGTGAATTATGCATTATGTTATATGATGCTTTAGGTTATCAGTAGACATGAATAATTATGCTCTATATAAGTTTTTGTTTTGTTTTGTTTTTGCCCAAATAAAATCAGAGAGCCATGGGATGTTTGTTCTTGATGAAAATACTTAAACACTTACTACCATCATCACTCCTTGGGTACCCTGGCTTTCAGTGTTTGCTATTCTGACTTCATGTGTGTTTTTAAAATTACTTCAGCAGGTGTAACAGATCACATCGACGGAGTGATTTTATTTTCACGAATTAATGAGCCGTTGCTTGACTCATTGCACTAAGAGGAGATTAAGGTTTTATTTCTCAATGCAAAACCAATTTTTCTCTGAGCATTTCTGTGCGCATTTGCAGATTATTAATCATCCATTGCAATGACAAATTATATACACACAGGAGTCTTAGGGCTGAGACTAATACATGCCTTTAATCTAAATTTCCACAAGAGATGTGGCATTATATTCCCTCTGTCGTCAGCACTGCCCAGGGAATCCTAGATACCTCAGTCTAGAAGGATGAGGCAGCCTCAGTGTTCTTTGTCATGATTATTTCTTTCCATTCATCACTAAGAGTACAACAAAGAGCCTCTCTACTTACAATTTAAATAAGGCTTTGTGTGACACTTTCTGTGACAAGTTGATGTATCCATCCAGCGTCGGGCAGAAGATGTGCATGTCTATGCAAAATCAAGATGAATGCAGGGAGAGAACAGACAGCGGTTGATTAAGGTTCAAGAAAGTGCACTCTATCTTTCATGGTATCCACTTGTCTTATGATATCTTATCATTAGTTTCCCTGACAATGATTTAGCAGTCGGTATACCTTGCATTGTCTTTAACTGTAACCTTCTTTCAAACACAGCTTCCATTTTTCACTTCTGAAGTGTCAAGCACAAGGGCCGCGTGGAAAAATTGGACACCTCCATCCATGGCCTCCGCGTCCTGACAAAGGCAGGCGAGTATGTAGAATCAGGATGGAGGACAGAGCTGTATGTATCCATAACATTTAGCTGGTCACAGAGGATAACTGAGCCACCGCTGAAACATCACCACCTTTAATTTCTTTGGGGAGAATGGGATTCGGGTTCTGTTGCCAAGCCGTTTTTTTTCCCCTCTCCTTTTCTTTGCCCTTTTGTAATTTTACCACTTCAGGTCATGGCCTCCTGGCTGTTAAATAAGAACCAGGGTAATGTCAGCACACAGGCTGGGGACAGGATGTGAGCATGCCCCCTGCTCGCTCGCTCTCTGGCAGCCAGCAACTGGCGCAGAAATTCACCATCCATCTCTAGCACAACACTAATGATGCATCCTAAAACAGAGGAGACTTTGTGCTAAGACCCATTTGCAGGTAATTCTCAGCTGCTCCCTCAGCTCTGAAGCCTTACACTAGCAAAGTATGAAACCACAGAAAAAAAAAAAAAGAGCCTCCAGTATCCCTTCAAGACATAGGCAATGCGTTTGATGTCCTTACAGCCCCAGTTCAAGCCTGTGGTTGTCTACTTTGAGCAATGCTTTGGAGTCTGATTTGAAACTGCTCCTTTTTTTTAACCATTTTTTTTCCACACCACCTCCATTTTTAACTTTCTGGATCCATATATTGAATAATAAAAGTCTATCAAAGCAAACCTTATGCTAATGCCCCTTGATAATACTTTGAAGCTATTTTCCAACTGCTGATTGTGCTTGGCTGCTCTGGCTGTGAGAAGAGGAGGGGGAAAAAAAAAAAAAAAAAAAAAACTCTTTGGGAATGTTAACTTGATGATGAGCGACGTACTCCAGGAGACTTCTGTGATATTTTGCAAATTTTTAATATGCGGAGGAGATGTATACAAGTTAGCCACGTTGATGTCCTTAATTAACCAAACACAGCAGATTTTCTTTTCCTCTGAGAATATCTATAGGCAATTAAAAAAAAAATCATAATAATTTACTGACGCTAAGATACAAAATAGTCCTTTGGTAAGTAAGTAATTCATTATGTTAGGAAATACAAAGCATCCTGAAGGAACAGCAAGCCCTAAGGACACTAAAATCAAAATCACCTGGTTTATAAAATGTGTTTTTAATAATTATTGATTTGTTAATAATTAATTAACTACTGACACACTTGGAGAGAAATATGATACAGTATATGAAATTCCATTACAACAGCTTACTTACACATGTTAATCATGACATTCTACATATATATATATATATATATGTGTGTGTGTTTTTAATCATTGTATATAAGATTAAAAACACCTGCTACAGACAGCCATAATGGACACAACATTTAATTCGTCACTATGAACATGTATAATCTGTTAAAAAAAAACCTGACAGTCTAATAATAATACAGACATTATTTCATAGGTGAAAGAACCGGTTCTGCCTCAGGTAGAACCTTCTACTACAGCAAATGTCAGTTTTTAACTGTGCTTGAGTAAAGTTTTTGCAGGCAGATATAATATGTTTGCCTTTCAGTTCAATTAGTTTACAAAAGACCTTGAAGAAATATTAAACTGGTGCAATCCATTATAAAATGACATACTTTTACATTGCCATAAGCAGCAGTGACAAAGAGGAGAAGGAAAGTGTCATTTTTATTGCCTTGGTATGACAGACTGCGAGAGAGGAAAAAAAAAAAAAAAACACATATACACACACAGTCTACTAAAATCATCAGTCTGGATTGTATTTTATAGAAGGTCCCAAATGCATGAATAGACAAAGTGCTAAAAAAGAAATAGTTCCAACAACGGTATTTACACACACACACTGCAATGAGGACCAACAATGCTTAGCAGCTGAAACAAACACAACATATCAAGAAACACACAGCATTATATCCTTGATAACCTATTCTAATGGACACGGCAACCATTAATGGTCTCTTTTCCATAACCATGTGGTCTATCATTTCATCTAATTTGCCTAACAATAAAAGGGCCAATTAAAGCATAACTGCATTACTTTGTTAATAAAGCAGACAGATTGACTCTGGGGAGCACTTCATTGGTAGTTAATTATGTGCAATGGTAGTCCCAGATCCACTGAGCAAATGTGAAGCCATAAAAGCGTTATAGTCCTGACAATTCCCACTCATGGCCATACACACAGTAAAATCCAGTGGTTGTGCATATTGCTAAGGCCAGAGAGACACTCACTGAAGAGAAATGGAGCACTCTGCAATTGTGCAGCTACCTCAGAGAGTTGCAGCTTGTCCGTTTTTTGAGCCACAAGGAACAAAGGAACAATAAAAGAACAGCATTCTTGCAATAGACGCTCTGTATGAAGGGGTCATTGCCAGGGCATGGCCAGACTGGTGCTGATACACTCTCAAACAATCCATGACTTCATTTTCCCCATAAAAACAGGTCATAAATGCAAGGGATGCTCATTTTAGTCAAACATAAGCTATATTTGTGTTTTTCTAGATTGTTATAGTGGAACACCCGACGCTGAGCCTGTCACTATGCTGAATGGCTTGACCCTGAGTGAGTCTGGCTGCACTTGCCATGTCGGTATCCTAATAAAGAGGCATAGAGTTGTGTGTGAATAAGGGCTTCTAGCAAGAACGTGACATTTTGTCAATACTATATTGGCATTCCACTTAACCTCTGAGACAGGAGGATCATTTTGTTGTTGCAGGCTAGTAAATGGCTTGTTTGTACTGCAGTTCTCTCCAGAAGACATCTGTATTATGTATATAATTAACGACTTTCACCGTATAAATTTACTGACTTTCAGCTCATGCTATTTTTCTTATTCTAGTAAGAAAAAGGAGAGATGAATACAAATGAGATTAGCACTAAATGAGATTAATGAAATGTTTACACTTGCTTACTCCTTTACTTAATATGCATATTAACGTGTGTTAATTACTATTAAAGAAACCATTAGGATTATCTTCTTTTCCCAAGTGTGATAAATGCAATAAAACCCATCATTCGATAAAGAATGCCATCAGCAACACAACAACTAGCAGTAAATAAGCTGTAGTGCTCTTGGTGCTTATGGTATGCTTCAACATATATATCATTTTAGAATTTATCTATAGCTCTATGCTCTTTTTCTTTTTGAGGAAAAAAAGGTATAACAAATAGATATATTATTGCCAAGTACCTGACCTCTCCAGTAATTCCGGCTGCTCTTGCTAGTTTAAAACAATTGACATTGTTTTTTTTTCTTTATAATTATACTGAATCAGTTGGCCATTACTAGCTTTCCCCAGCTGTACAATTCTAATAGGTTGTCAATGACTGTTATTCTTACACATTAAGATCGGTTACAACCCCGTGTCATGGCACACTGCTGGAGAGCCGTCTGTGATAAATGATGCTTGAAAAGCACTCAGATCAGTCACTGTTAAGAATCTGGCTTCAAGCGCACTGGGACAACTCCATTTTCAAGGGTTAATATGACATGCCCTCTTCCAAAACAACAGGAATTTAAGCATATCAGTCTGTCATTTGGAAACCTTGGGTCATTGGTGTGGTGATCGATGGGAGAGGTTGATGCTTATATGTTACAATGTCATATACATCTTTATGGAATTATTCTTCCTGCCCATTATTCAAGCACAGTGGGGACTACGGGTCTCTCACCATTCAGACAACAGAAACTGATACTGACAGCTAGGTATGGTTGAGTCGTCTTAGCAATCTGCTCTAATCAAACAGCATTAAATCAAAACGCATTACTGTCTTATTCAATAGAGTAAAACTCATACACTGAATATTATGCACTGATTTAAATTATTTATTTTTATTATTATTGTTAGCAGTAGTAGTATTAATAACGTATAATCAGTAATAATATTTTTCAATAATGAATAATAATGACATTATTGTTTGATATAAACAATAATCATATATATATATATATATATATATATATATATATATATATATATATATACACACACACACACACACACACACATACACACACACACTGAATTTGTGTACAAAATAACTATTATTATTATTATTATTATTATTATTACTGTTGTTGTGAGTATCAAATGCTACTACTACCACTACTACTAATAATAATACAGATAATGATGATGATGATAATTTTTCAGTATACACACATACACATGCATGGCTATCACGTCAGATATGTACACTGAAAATTATGCACAACAATATATGTGCTCAAACTAACTCAAAAAAGTATGTGCACCTTATCCTGGGGAAACAAAGGCGAGTTAATATGTGACTTGTCAAGGCCTGTTGGGTTTGTTACTTTTCTCTTTACAGTAAACTTTCTTTTTATTACGTCTTCCGGTGAAAGCTAGGGGAATTGTGTCTATCCTCTCTGAAAAAGGAGAAATATTGTCTTTTAACAGCCACATAAAAGGAGAGATGCTGCAAGCCACTTCAGCACAGTGGAACAGCCTGCAGGGATTTAAACCGAGAGCAGCGGCTCGAGCAGATTCGACGCTGTCACACACGCAGCACAAACTTCAAATGGCAGCAAACAGTTATTATTTTCACAAAATTAAGAATTTCTATTCTACCTATGAACAGTGGCGTTAAAATATTGAAAAAATACATTAAACATTACATTTCTGAATACTTGGTGCATCTGTCTCCAGCTAATTGAGATGCTAGTAAGAATGTTAGGGCTCAGGAGAATAATTTGTCAGTGGAAAAACACAGAATGGTCCAATTTATTGCTTGCTGCAGGCTGAGATGTTTCAACAGTCTTTGATCAACCTTTTTAGGTCAGTATGATTTGAAACACAGAGAGAGGTCTCAGAAAAACGGAGAAAAAAAGATTGTTTTTTTCCCCCCACAAAGAATGGAATAAGTATTTCTGTGGTTGTGCACTGTTTGGTTGTACAGGATTTGATGAATTCTTTATAGAACTACAGGGGTTGAAATAGAGAAAATTCACCTATGCAGTTTATTTGGAATGATGCCTAGGCAATTAGTAAAACATTCATGATAGCGCAACTGCAAGTTTAGCTGCCAAGCCATCACTCAGATCACATCAGATCAATGGACAAGTGCAGATTATTAATAGATTTTCCTCAAACAGAACAGTTCAAACAAGTTTGTAGTCAGAGTCAAAGTGGAGAAACATAAATGTGAGCCAGTGACAGTGTGCTTGTCAATTCAATATGACAATTTCATTCAAAGCTATAAACGTTCTGATACATACCATTTTCGTCCAAAAACTTTGGGATTTTTTTCAGTGAATGCAAATCTATATTTAATTTCCTGATGAACCAAGATTAAGAATACTGAATGCAAACAATATTGGTCATTCTGCATACAGTATCCATTTATAAAAGTTTAAAATATTCCGTTCGATGTGCCAGAATTATAGGTTCTATGCGTTTAACAAGCATTTGTTTCAATAAACAATTTCGAGGTTTAAGATAACCCAGATTTCTTCAGTTTTTTTTTTATTATTATGCCAATTTTTTTAATGTTCTAAAACATCTAAAGGTGTTTGAAACTCCTATATAGATGCCTATATATTCTATATAGGTCTACCTAGATGCTAAAATTTTAGACATATTTTGTCAGCTTTAACTGTCACCTTATAAAAATCACCCTAATGTGCACCGAGGGTTTATGAGGTGTAAGATGTAGTTCACTGATTTAAATTCTCTCTCCATATTCTGCCTGCTAGTGTCTGGCTAACCTTGACAGTATTTGGAGCTGCAAGCATTCACAGGGCATGCAGGAGTCTACTCAACTCATGCCCTCAGCCCATTCATTATCCTACAGAATGATCCCAGGTCGCAGGGCCGGAAATTTTAATTACGTGGGCCGTAAATGGAGAAATTAAGTAGCACGTTTTAAAAATGCTGAATCGGTGGAAAGAAGGGTTTTTTTTGGATGGCATTGCCAAAGAGGAAACGCTGCTGTGTCCCACTCTGTGCGCACTCATTTCTTAAGAAAGAAGCCATACACATCTATCTGAAATGCGTGCTATGGCAGCTGCCTTTTAGAGGCAACCACTGCCATTATTCTGTTTTATGAGTTGGGGTTAAAATACTACACACCACTCATGGTTTAACAACTAGTGTACGTCTCTCCAGCTTGTGCTTCATCTTAGCAGTAAAATGTGACTTAAGGTTTATACTCCAGGCTGGCCTGTAAATTAAAGAGAGATTCACCTTCACTTACATTTGGTGTCATGGCAGGAGAAATGAGTCAGAGCTGCAGTCGCTTGGTCCTCCGAGGCATCTGTAGATCAGAGATTCAGCCAGCTGCCCTGTGGGTAGTGGCCATAATTATTGAACATCAGGCATTAACTTGGCACATGCAGCTGGCTACTGTTTTGGTGCAACTTGCCCTGTTTACCAGCTAATTTTAATTAACACGCTCCATTAGAGAGTTGTACTGTTTGTCCTGCTAGCAGTGCTGGGCTCAGGTCCATTACAGTCTTGGTTCAGTGATTAGTTAAAAATAAGCACAGCTTAATACAATAGAATATGGCATTGTAATTTAAATAACAACAGAATTCAATGAAAGCACTAAATATGCAGTAACCATAAAACATTCTGTAAAAGTAAAGACTTTTAATAAACACATATATAATCTATTTGTAATATAATAAACTGTGATGAAAGATAATATTGTGGGAGGGGGCACAGTGGCTTAGTGGTTAGCCACTACTCCGGTTTCCTCCCCCAGTCCAAAGACATGTGTTGTAGGCTGATTGGCATTTCCAAATTGTCCCTGTGTAGGATAAGCAGTACGGAAAATGGATGGATGAATGGATGGAATATTGTGGGGCATTAATGATTAACCTCTTCAAACACATTTTCCTGTAATGCTGTTCTATGATGTAACTGTGATGAGAAAAACATGGAGTGGGAAAAGCAACCGTGTTCAAAAACATGGATACCTGCATTACAGCCCACAGTAGCATCACTAGAAGGAGAATGTAAAAAAAAAAAGTCAACCAGGACTGTTAACGTGAGCCAGAAAAGTCTATTTCTCAACTAGAAGGTGTGAAAATAGAGGCATCTATGGTTATGCATGAATTAGACAGAAAGCTAGAAGGTGGCCATACATTTGAGATTTGCCATCCTCAGGAACCAATAAAGACTACTATGGCAGCTCTACAGCTCCCAGTACTTAAATATGTAGTGAGTAAGCAGCACGTAAGGCATTCAGTCATACTACACTGAAAGCATGAACAGCAACTGTGTTGGTATATGAAAACTTACAGAAGGTTAATGTAAATACCCTACTAGAGCACATGCGATACAAATACTAACCACTCTGGCCACTTGAACCTAGGAGTAGAAAAAGCATGCTTACAGTAAACTTGAGCTTATTATCAAATTGAGCAGATATTGTGCAGATTATCAAACCACAGGGGAAATTTTTACCCCCTGTTTGAAGCCTAATACTAAAATGCCTGCCCCATGGAGTGAAGCCTAACACTAAAACAGCTAACCCCCTCCCCAACCCACCACCCCCACCCCACCCCCGGGCCCTTGTCCAGTCAGGGAAGACTGAGGAGTTCACTCTGGCGATGAAGATGGACGAAGGCAAGTGAATGAAAGAGGACCTCATCCTTATGTTAGAGTCATAAGCACACTAACAGAATGTGAAGGGCTCTGTCCCCTGAGCTAACCATAGAGGGAAATAAAAGTGTTCAGTCAGGGCAGCTCGGCTGTAAGTCACAGGGGTAATGATGTTGGGCTGTAGGCAGGGTTAGAGCGATGGCTGCAGCAGGCCCCCTGAAGCTGTCAAAACATAGACATACACACACACTCTCTGATATATGAGGCTCACAGGTCAGTGACATTAGTGCCACAACATTCAGTACACATTATAATCCAGCTAAACACAGGTGGCAGAGCATCACTTTTGTCATGGGCCAATGCAAGATCCTTGAGTTACACAATATGAAGATGGTAAACAGAAATCAATCTCGGGACTAAGGGAGTGTTATAAAATGATAGTCAACAAAATACATTTATGTGATCTAAAGTACCTTCAACTTGTAACGCAGAGTAAATTTAAATGCAATTAAGAAAATAAAAAATAACCAGTTTCCCTCTCTCCCTCTCACATGCATGCACACACACACATACACACACACGCGCGCATGCATGCACACACACGCGCACGCACACACACGCGCACGCACAGGAAGCAGAGAGAGCACTTGCGCCACTCAACTATTTTGTAGCATGATAATTAACCAATTCACTATGCACAGTCAATTCTCAAAGGTGTCTTTGAACTAATTGTTCTCATTGACTCAATTAATTATTTGTTTGCTGGTTTAATTATTTTCTGATCTGGGAAAAAAAAAAGGAAATTAAAAGAAGAGGCCAGTGACTGGCAAAAAAATATAGAAAAATTGAACTAAAGGTGTATGATGAGTTTAACATCGGATACCTTTAATACATTTACACTAGTTAATGTAGCCTGCTATAGCAAAAAAAAAAATGCTATAGGTAGCTTGACTTATTTCAAAACAGGATCAAAAGAGATGTCGTTTGAAATGCCAATTTTAACAAATTTAACAAGTGAATAATTGTGCTAAATAGTATTTTTTCTAGACTTTAAATTAAAACTTTGAGTTTTAAAGTGGCCCTGTATGGGCCAGTCACTTTGGGCAGTGGTGGCTCAGTGGTTAAAGCCTCTGGGTTACTGATCAGAAGGTCACTGCCAGTGTTGGGCCATTGAACAAGGCCCTTAAGTCTATCTCCTCAATACCATGGCTGACCCTGCGATCTGACCCCAACTTCCTAACAAGCTGGGATATGCTACGAAAATAATTTCACCCTACTGTAACATACATGTGACAAATAAAGACTACTTCTTCTTCCTCTTCTTCTATTAAAGGTGTAGCACTAAAATGTATACCGTGTATAAAATGCTCACAGGGAATGCTGAAGCCTTGTTGTCCTAAACTGTGAGCTTCAACCTAGAATTTACACTGATACAACGCTAGAAACACTGACTCATCTGACATGAATATGAATATAAATATGACTCAGAATACAAACAAGTCTGACACAAAATGTGTATGTGCTATTATGGCAAAACACATAGAAAATATGTCCTGCATTAGAGGACTATTCCTCTGACTCTTTGGAACCGTGTATAAATAAAGTCCATACTATACAGTATAAATGACCATATTATTGTATTCATTTTATAACTTGAAGAGCTGTAAGAGTGTAGTGTGCTGAATTTCACCCAAAGTGAGATTTAGTGCTCCAAGTTAATTTAGCCTTCTACCAGGAAGTCCTCTCCTCTGGCATAAAATTTCATCTCTCCTTCTGGCCAGTGCCAACGTCCTGCCCTGAACTTGTACAAGACCAGCTGAGGCATTAAATTCTGACTGGCCTGTGGCACCCATCCAAAGCACCCACAACAAAAAGCCAATATTCCTTTGCAAAGTGCCAGACCTGTCTAACCCTTCTAACAACTGCCATATTGAAAATAAATAAATAAATAAATAAATAAATAAATAGCCAAGGCTGGGATCAGACACAAGTGTGAGTGTGGCAAGAATTCTGAGGACCGTCTCTAACAACTGGACCTCTTTCCTTATGACTCCTACTATTATTTATCACACTGCTTTAAATGTTTTGCTCATTTGTTTCTGTTAAATATTTCATCCTTCCTTAAATATTCATTTAACATCTTTTACATTTTTTACCAGGTTCTTTTCCTCTCTCTCTCTCTTTTTCCATGGTTTCCTTTTTTTTGGCTTCACAAGCACACATCATTATTCATGGGCACCCAGAAACGGATTGCATAAAACATGCACATGAATTCCTTCTCGCCTTTTCTCATTAAGAGATATACTTCAAGTAGCCTAAACACTTCCCAATGCTCCACTTGTGGAAATTGGATATTCTCTTAGCTGTACAGGTTCACCAATGGTTTACATTCAAAAAGAAAAGGGAAAAAAAAGAAACTGTGTTCCATTTCAATCCTTTTTATCCTCAGTGCGCATTCCATACAAACACATTAAAGGCTAAATGATGTATTCCTAAAACACTAAACCCTTAGTTGTAAACATTTAGGCATTAATTCTTTAAAAACTAAACTACTGGGTTTCTTGCCCTGAGTGGCTCATGATGTCAGTTGAAACTGGGAAAACTGTTTGCTTAATAGCTTCCTTGTTATGTCCTCATTAATTAGTCACTCACTTCATCTCACTCTACTCCAGATAACAATAAGATCAAACATTTCAGCACTCGATTCTGGGAACATATATATCATTAGCTGGATCTGATACAGTTCTATAGTCAGGTGACTCAGTTCTCCCGGCACATACACACTTTAATTCTGCCGCTGCAAATGTTTGAGAAGAGGCTGCTTGGTGCGTAGAAGAAGAAAAACACACATTTTACTGTGTAGTCTAAATTATACTACAGAAATACAATAACTGAAATCAACATTCAAATCAATCTGGAAATAGTGTAGGTTCGGTTTTTCATTTAAAAATATGTTGAGATTTTTGGTTGTTGGAGGGGCGTGTAAAGACTTCTCACTAAATTCCCCATTGATCCACAAATAAAACTGAGAATATCACTGTTTGCTACATCTTCTTCAAAGCATGTTAGTGTTTCGTTAAGTAAATTTGCTTTAGTTGATGAGAAAGACAAGGCCAACAACCAAGAGGCCAAAATAATTCTTCCAGTCTTGGAATGCACATAATAGCAAAACCCTAAACTTCAAAAGTCTAAAGCTTTTATTTGTGAATAATACCAATAAGCAAATGCAAACATTACCATAGTGAGAGATAAAATGGTATTGTAAACTTTCAATTTTGTTGGATTAATGAGACTGCTTGATCAGACAGAGCAAATAGCAGTGTGTTAATTAGAGATTATACCAAATGATCCTGTGCACACAGTTGAGGCATGGAGCAACCTTCTGATTTAGCAACGAGCTACTGTTAAAGAGTCGCCAAGACATTAATACATCCATCTCTACAAAAAACCAATCTCTCGAGCCTTTAAAATAATGGAATACTGGTACACAAAGGTGAATTGGAACAATGCAATGTAAAGTTACTATGATGGCCCATAAGGAAAGAAAACTACACACATGCAGCCGCCAGAGCTGTGCGCACGTTGCTTTGTTCATCTGTCAAGAAATTAGTGAAAGCTTCCCGTAGTCCTTTCTCATTTGCATACACTAATTGCTAGTCCTCATCATGCAGCATGAACGAAGCTCATTTAATAATAAGACAAGAATAATAAATCATAAACTTAATCATGCAAAAAAAAAAAAACCTCAAAAGATGATAGAATATTTGCAAAGAAATACTCACCTGTCTCCTTTACTATTCAGTTTGCTGAAAAGAAAAAAAAAGTTCAATTCAGTTCAATTAGGAAAAGTTCAGTCGTTTTTCCACAATTCATTTTTAGCATTTTAATGACATCTTTAAAAGAAAATATGTAATGGGTTTAATACTCATACCTACCTTTCATGGCCATGTACTAACAATAAAATAAAACTGTTAGACAAAAAGAGTGTTTCTTCACCCATGTTTGTCTAACTGGTGTTTGGAGCAAGAGACAACGGTGTGTTAGATTCTATGCACTTAAATAAGCATCATTGTTTTATTACTGAATTAAGCTGTATTGTTGTGATGTCAAGTCCATAATTCAATTACAGTTGCTATAGTCCTTATTCTATTTCTGTGGGGGTTTTTTTAATTATATATTATTTACATCAAAAAAGTATCCACATTACTACAGCCATCCAGTTGTTGGTAAAAATTCACATTTTCTTATTTTGTAAAACTGGAAGAAAATAAATCTACAGCGACAAAACAAGGCACAGGTTTGTAAGCTACCTTCATTTGTTTTTCTTCATAAGTATGTATGCATGAGTCTCATCCTAATATATAAAGCCTAGACTACTAATACTGAACCAGCTGGAACCCATGATGATGTATATGAACTTATTCAGACTAGGTCAGGATAGTCTGACTTACTTAGTGCACTGTTGCCATCTAGTGAACACTAAGTGATTTTTCTTCATTTGTGCTCAGTGTGAAATGTCCCCAGTGTGATGTTGTGCTGTACTAAAATAGAGCCGGCAGGGACACTACCAACAAAGTGTTGACTAAGTTAATAAAAAGCAGCTTTACTGGTTGTAATGTTGTTTACATGGTGGGAAACCATAACACCAAGACATGACAATTCTGTGTCCTCATTAAACTAGTTTATATGCCTGCTGTAAAAGCCAGTGAAGTCCAGCCAGCTACCAACTGCCAAATCCCAGGCCACACTGGCCACACTGGTCAAACTGGTAGACCATGGTTGGCAGCTGCTGAGTACTGGTAGAAACTAAACTGTTTCCTTATTGCCATTACTAATGCAACATCACAGACAAGGTTTTTATTATTATTACTACTTGATACTGATCAAGTAATAAGAAAGCTGAAAACAACTTACCTGTTGGTACAGATGGTCTGCCAGTTTGAGCAGTTTGGCCTGTGTTTTGGTCAGATTAGGCTGGATTTTTGAGCAGGGATAGGGCAGTTAAAGTGCTTTTTTTTTTTTTGCTTTTATTTCCCTTCCAACTTCATTATACAAACTTTCCACTTTTCCAAAGCTTTTCCAACTTTCCACTAGTAAACGAGTTACAGAACTGAATCTCAAATATCCTGGCTTTGGCTTAAAACAAGCAGACTTAAAAGGATAATCTACGTTCAGATGCAGACCGAGATACATGCTGGAAAGTCGCAATGGACGATGGCTAAGACGCAATCCATCTCAAAATTATTTTTTATTCAAAGTATTTTATTAGGGTTGATTAGCAGGCATGGTCTGTGCGAGCAATACTGCCACCTGCTGATGAAACTGAACGTTTAAACCTGGGTTGTGTCCCAATCCCCGCAATTATCCGGGGAAGTGCACTCATTACGCGGCCCTGCGTGCTCTGCTCCTCCTGCGTCCGCCGGGGACTTCCGGGAACCAAGCGTCCGCACAAACCTATCCCATTATCCATTAACCTATAACATTAAGCCTGTTACCTAGGCCAATGTCATTAAAAAAATAAAAATAAATAAAAACCCTTAACAAGCCGCCATACACCCGTGAATTCCTGATCTTAAAGTTTCCACCAGTCCGCAGGTTCCCAGCCCTGTCCTGCACATTTTAGTGTTTTTCCTGCTTTAACCACTTCAGCTCAGGGCTGGTAATTAGCTGATTATTTGAATCAGGTCTGCTGGGAGCAGAGAAATCACAAAAATTGGCAGAGCAGGGGGTACTCCAGGACCAGGGGCCTCATTTATCAACCGTGCGTGCGCAGTGTTTTGTGCGAAAACCATGTTTACGTTTTGTTTCGTGCGTAAACCGTGCGTGCGCAGTGTTTCGTGCGTAAACCGTGCGTGCGCAGTGTTTTGTGCGTAAACCGTGCGTGTGCAGTGTTTCGTGCGTAAACCGTGCGTGCGCAGTGTTTTGTGCGTAAACCATCCTTACATTTTGTTTTGTGCGTAAACCGTGCGTGCGCAGTGTTTCGTGCGTAAACTATCCTTACATTTTGTTTTGTGCGTAAACCGTGCGTACGCAGTGTTTTGTGCTTAAACCGTGCGTGCGCAGTGTTTCGTGCGTAAACCATCCTTACATTTTGTTTTGTGCGTAAACCGTGCGTGCGCACGTTGCTATGCATTGAATGGGATTTATCAGGTTTTGCGTATGTGTGAGGATGTGCGTATATTTCCGCACACTGCTGACCATGCGTATGCCAGAACCCCTCCCTACTGGTAGAAAAGTGTGAGGGGTAAACTGACTACGCGGAGCTTCTGTAGCACACCCAGTGTAGTTTTAGTTGATCTGTATTCTAGGGCTTTTAGCTACGGATACATTTCAAAGAGAAATTGGAGATGGTGGCATTTCCCAACTAACATCATCTGCAAGTCCACTTTACTCTTTTATCTCCTTAATTTGCAAGTGGGTTTCCTCTCTTGTTTCCTTAAACCCCAACATGTGCAGGCAGCCAGGAAAAGTATCATTATTCCAAGTGCATTTTTGCAAAATATATGGAGAAAAAAAATACGGAGAATAAAAAGGCCCTATTGTACCGAGGTGATCCTGGACAGCAAGCACATCAAAGCACATTTTTTATTCAAAGTGTCTCAGCGACTCTTAGCCAGAAATTTCTCACACACAAGGGCCAGATTTAGCCTATCTTGATTGGGGTGCAGTCAAAATGCTTGCCAATAAAATATAATATTTGCACCATAACGAAGAGCTGCAGGCTTCCTACTGCATGTTTTGTTTACATTTTATTTTACTGTTCCTTTCTGCACAGCCATCCACAAAGGGCAGTGGGATAGTGTTCCCGCAGCTCAATACTATCCTGTAGACATGTCAAATTTATTTATTTAATTTGTTTGTTTACTTGCTCACTTATTTATTCTGGTCATGTATACCTAAGCTAGGAGCACCAGACTCATGTTCTGCCAGGTCCACGCACTCTGAAGGGCTGTTAAATTTTTTATTTATTTATTTAATATATTGTTTTACATATTCTATTGAATATCGACCAATAATACCAATAACCTAGGCTTTGTAATTAGAGTAGGACTTTTCTAGGAAAAAGAAGAGCTAACAGGAACTATTTAGGTGTATGCACTGTTAGGTGATAACAGTTACTATACTGTTTAAAATGTTTTTTTTTTTTTTTTAATGAATGCTTTCCTTTGTTTAATCACATATTATTGGCTACTAGCTGCTATGGTGAGAAACAGGATTAAACAATTGGGATCATGCATTTTTTCCTCATTTCTTTTTGAAAGCTTGGTTGGGGCAGGGGCAGGGGCAGGGGCAGGGGCAGGGGTTGAATCTGAGAGGCTATAGCCAAACTCAGCAACCCCCTGAATCTGGCTCTGTCACACACCAATGTACCCTCCCCGATAAAGCATATTGGAAAGCAGGAGGTCATCACAATTAAGTAAATGCTTCATATAATATAAGTTTACTAAATGACTCAAATCAACAAATGTATGGTTTTGCACATGTTGTCTACCGTGGCTCCCTGAGCTTTAGTCATGAAGGTATAGTGAAGTCGCACTGATTATAATCAACCTTGAATTATAACCTATTTATCTTATATTTTTTATCAAAAGCACATGATAACTCTCTAAGTCCTCATACATACAGTCAGCTGAAAATTTATTAGCACCCTTGATAAAGATGGGTAATACTATTGCATCGCACCTCCAGGGTCATGGGTTCGATTCCTGCCCCATCCTGTGTGTGTGGAGTTTGCATGTTCTCCCTGTGCTTTAGGGTTTCCTCCAGGTACTCCGGTTTCCTCCCCAAGTCCAAATTGTCGTTAGTGTGTGTGTGTGTGTGTGTGAGTGTGTGTGACATTGTGCCCTGCGATGGGTTGGCCCCTGCCTTGTGCCCCGAGTCCCCTGGGATAGACTCCAGGTTACCCTGCGACCCTGTGTGGGATAAGTGGTAGAGAAAAAGGATGGACTTTTTGTGCAAAGTGCAAATCTATTTTTACCAAAATCATACACCAATAATTTTCACATTACATTTAGTAGTTTGATGGCCCCTCCCTTTACCAGCATAACTGTCCATTTGAGATGTGAGATGAAGCTAATTAACCACAAAGTCATTCTTCCATAACCTGTTTACCCATTTTTCCCCAAGGGTGCCAGTAATTTTGGAGCTGACTATAAGATTTGCAAATCTTGGACAGTTTAGCCCAGGGATCATCACTCTTTCACTCTCAAAACGTGAATTAGCGTTTATTGCTATTTTTTTTCTTTTATTTATCTTTTTTATTAATTTTGTTTGTTTGTTTGTTTATTGCTAAATAGAGGTGCTGTAGTGAGACTTTGCGTTGCTTGGGCAGCACAGGGACTTTTATTTTGGAGTAAACCCCGCACACTTTTGTTGTGGTTCCTTGCAGTTTCGTTGTCGAGCTTTAGGAAGAGTCGCCGCTAATCATGCTATTGAGAGAGTGTCAGCGCGGCTCTTGTTCCGTCCAGCAGTGAACAATGTCGTAAAGATAAGAGCTGATTTGTGGAATCTGGGTGATATTTTGGCCGCATGGGTCTCGGAGAGCTTGCTGGTCAGTGTGCTGTAAGTGTCAGTTCCTGTCCGTCAGCAGTCCAGCTGAGAGCTAGCTGATTAGCTGAAGCGGCGTCAACACTTCTGCAGCAGGAAGGAAGGGACGGAGAAGTAGCTCAACAAAGCCGGCCACTGGACTTTGACTAAAAACGGAGTGTTTCTCATATTATATGACAGTTAAACATGTCGGCTGCTTATTCTGCGTGAGTTAATAGTGAATGTTTACTGGTGAATTCAGTGTTCTGGTTAGTTGGTTAGCTGGTAGGCCGAGCTGAAGAATTCTTTCCAGCCTGCCTCTGATTAGCTAGGCTAGGCTAGGCTAGGCTAAGCTAGCTGGTCACACTGGCTTGTTTTGGTCGGGGTGCTGGTGGAGCTTCCTGCACTTCAGCGCTTCACTTTTTTCTTATTTAAATCGACTGTCCAGCTCGCTCATGGCTACAGATGCGCCCGAGAGTGAAGGCAGCTTGAACCAGACTGACACTAATAGCAGGGTGATTAAGAAGAGCGGTGGTGAAGCAGACACACCCAGAATCAGTGCGACGCTGGAAAACAAGTCAGGTCGCGTCGCTGAACAAGGAAGCGATGAACACGCACTGACAGCAGACTGCACACCCACACAGGCCATGACTTCTGCAGATAATCCACCTGACCTGGCCAGTCCGAGAAAACCAGAAGGAGTGCAAGAGGAAGGTTCACATAAAGAGCGCAGTGAGGAGTCGAGACTTGCACACAGCAGCGCGCCGGTGGCGCTTCCGCACGCGCACTCTGCACTGGAGCATAATGGCAGGTAAGAGAGTCAGTCCTCTCATCCACATGTTACACCTCCAGCCTCTTTCCAGGCTTACTTTCATAACATGGCAGCTGGAAGTTCAGCACAAGCCCTGCACTGGATATGGGAATTGTCAGGTTTCTACTTATGCACGTCAGCACAGATTTGTCACTTTTCATTTGTGCATTCTCTGATACATAGGCTTTCAATTTTTCTTTTTTTTTTTTTTTTTTTGCATCCAGATCACCATTTTAACTGTATAATAAGCTCCACTAACCCATTCAGCATAGGTTTATTTCATGAACATTGTTTACCAGTGTACAATAATAATTTGTCTGTTTATTACAGTGATATATTTATTTCTGTTCATAAACTTTCCACCAACAGAACACATTAGAGTCATTATTTATTGGCTTACTTAGTTTCAAGGTATTGAGGTTTGGATTTAATCTTTTGTACCTTTACTGTGTAAATTTTACCTAGATACATGACTAAGAAGTGCTTTTAAAAATGATTTAAGGTACATAATCGGACTGTAATTACCTTTTAGAGTAAAGCTTTAAAAGGTACATTACATGGACATTTCTAGGGAAAAGATCTATTCTAAAGGTACCAAAGAGGGGAACCACACCAGGGGTAGAGGAGTGTCCGGCTTGCTCATGGCTACAGATGTACTGTTTAGTACCCATTTTTTGAGAGTGTATGCTTCATGGTAACCTGGCAGTCCTCGGACCCCACAGTACCACTGCTCTGATCTACCTTATGTTGCTGAAAAATGAAGGAGTTTTGGTCATAGATGACCACTTGAGCCCCTCAACATGTAGGTGAACTTTTAAAAAAAAAAAAATGGTTCAGTTACATTTGTATATTCTTGGCCAATTCCCACCCACCAGTTAGGTCTCCCCATCATACGACAACTACCAAACCTGAAGGTAGAAGTCACATGAAGCCAGCCAGCCCGATGTGTTCGAACTGCTGCTCATGCTGCATCACAGGGCAGTGTAACACACTCTGAGGAAAGTGCCATCCACCCCTTTCCGCATGCATGAGCTGACAGCTTCCCCCAATCTCATGACTCAATCTCCAGACAATAAAGCGAACGTTTTCTGTTGCGCCACTCGACAGCCCAGTTATACAGTTTCAAGCAGTGGCAATAATTGTCATGTAGATGTTTGTAAATGCGAACCAAGTTTGTTTGTGTGTCCCATTCCTTCTGTCACTCTCGTATTTCTGTCTTATCACCTGTACACGCATGCACACACACACACACACAAATAAATATATATATGTGTGTGTGTGTGTACTCACCATCCACTTTATTAGGAATACCCGCTAATTATTTGTGCAGTTATCCAATCAGCCAATCATGAGGCAGCAGCACAATACATAAAATCAGTCAGATACAGGACAAGAGCTTCAGTTACTGTTCACATCAAACATCAGAATGAAGAAGAAGAAAAAGCATGATCTCTCTGACTTTAACCATGGCATATTTGTTGGTACCAGATGGACTGGTTTGAGAATTTTATAAACTGCTGATCTCTTGGGATTTTCACACACAGCGATCTCTAGAGTTAACACAGAATGGTGCAAAAAAAACCTCCTGTCTGTGGGCTGAAACCCCTTGGTGATGAGAGAGGTCAGACGAGAATGACCAGACTGGTTTGAGCTGACAGGAAGTCTGCATTAACTCAAATAAGCACTCTTTATAACTGTGGTGAGCAGAAAAGCATCTCAGCATGCACAGCACATCAAACCTTGAGGTGGATGAGCTACAACAGCAGAAGACCATGTCAGGATCCACTGCTGTCAGCCAAGAACAAGAATCTGAGGCTGTCATCACAAACTCACCCATACTGGACAGTTGAAAACTGGAAAAGACAGGTGATTTTTTTTTTTTTTTTTTTTCTTTTTCTTTCTAATCTTCAGCTATCCAGTTTGGGTGTGCCTCTGCCCATAATAGCCTCAAATTATTGTTCTGTGCAATAATCAGGATGGAAAAATAATTTTCTTATCTTTTACATGCATATTTTTTATGATGAAAAATGAACGTGAAACCATTAAACCTACGGATGTGCAATTTGACACTTTTGACAGTGGCAAGCAAATAGTAGAACAACATTAGAATAAGCTCAAAGCTTTTTATTCAGTATTTACAAAATTCGAAAGTATTAACAAGGAGCAAGAGGATAATTAAGCATTCTAACATCTAAAGGATGCTAACGTCTGCTTAGTGACTTGCTAGTGCGAGTAGTAAACACGTGTTCCCACCCCAGGTCCTGGAGTACAGTGTGTCCTGCACATTTTAGTGTTTTCCCTGCTCTGACACACCCCCTTCAACTCAGGAAGGGCTATTAATTAGCTGATTAGTTGAATCAGATGTGTTAAAGCAGGAAAAAGGCTAAAATGTGCAGGACAGGGTGCGCTAGAGAACCTGTGCTCTAGAAAGGTACCATGATATAAAATATTGTGAATGTAATATAGTGTATGTAAACAATAATTTTCTAAAAGGATCAAGTGATCATGTCATGAGCAGTGTTATGCAAGTGCACAGGTTCTTTATCACACAGACTGACACATGTGAATGCAGCCCTCCGAAATATTCCAAATGCTTATTCGTGGAAGGTTAACATAAGACACACACAGCTCGCCTCATTGCATATATCTTTTATGAATGTTATGGCGCAAACACTGCAAAAAATGTTATTCAGTGTCAAATATCATGTTTTGCGCAGCAGTTGTGCCGTAAAGATGATCATAAATGGTCTATGGAGTTATCATTTCAGTTCCTTATTTAACTGCCCCAGACATCAAATGAACGTGTCGGTTAGTTTGTTTAATCATATTTTATTGGATACCAGCTAGCATAGCTATTGGATATGTTGATGAACAGGATTAACCAATGAGAACTCATTTTCCCCCATTTCCGTTTGAAAATTACAGGGCGTCCAAACAGTCAGGAACCACTGCGAATATGTTGCGCAAATACTCCAATCCAAACATGTTGAGCAGAATCCACAAAAAACAAGATACAGCGGCTGTGAAAATGCATAGAGAGTCAGAGTGAAAATGTAGCGCGTACGTTCTAAATATTAAATACAAAATTAAGTTTATGTACTTTTACTCTGATTGTTTCCTGACTTTTTGGACACCCTGTAGATACAGAGCATAGCAATATCAAGAAGTCAGCCTGTGAAATATAGGAGGTTTTCTATTATTAGCATCTTGTTTGAAGGGTCCCTGGAGGACTAGCGGTTAGGCCTCAGCGCTCTCACCGCCGCTAACATCAGCTAGCATCATGTTTGAAGCTGACTGCTGACTTCCATCCAGAATGCATTTTACTTTCTCCCTTCTTTCAGGTTCATGTCTAATGATAAGCATTATGACATCTGTCTTTTCTTCAGTAGATGTAAATTAGGAAGTCAGGGATCCAGTGCGCTCTACCGATGGCCTGATTCACAGACATGCTGACAGTTTGACAAACAAATAGTGAAGTTGTTGCTTGCTTCTGCTTAGCCACGTTTCTCTGTGAAGATAAGGGAAAGTATAGACTTATCAATAGTATATGAGCTTAAAAGTGGTGTCTTGTTAACGGTTTGTTAATTAGCTTTGTTTGAAACTCTACTAGGAATGACAGTGTGCGTGATGATGAACATGGATGGCATGGTGATTAGCTGTGATACAGTGAGCCAGTGTTTATGTTTGTCCATCCTCACATCTGTGGGCCACCTTTTAAATGGATAATCAGTTATTATATGAATGATTTTTTTTTTTTTTTTTTGCTTCACATAATAATTTTTTGGGTAAGTTTAATCATGCTTTGCAACTGTAACAAATTAAAAGTAGACATTTACTGCACTCATTTCATACTTAAATAAGACATTTGTGGTTTTGGACATTTAGATCGTCTATCTCTAAGGTGTGATTTAGTAGGCGGCAGGCCCAGATTCTTTTCAGAGTATTGTTCAAGTTGTGTGTGAATACTAAACACTGATATGGAAAATATCAAAATTGCTTTTGTGGCATTGAATTGGCAAAATGAACACATTTTGCTTGAACAGTCATGCATACAGAATACACAGCATTAACAATTCCCTTAAACCAGTGAATGCATTTTACCATTTTACATTTGTTTTTTCATCATTCTCCTCACCATTAAGCAATGCTACGATTTAAATTTCCTTCACAATATAGTAGCAGATCACCCCTCCACTTAACGTACACGTAAACCAGTCTGTAGTGTACAATGCTGACAAAAGAGCATCCTACAAATAGCCTGCTGCAACCGCTTTAATCCCAAACAGCAAAACTTCCAAATATGTTAATCCTCTGCTGCAAATCCAGCACACTGCAGAAATCTGCGACCATGCAGAAAGATTTCCCCTGACAGTCCTTTCGTCAAAGCTTAGATTCTCTTTATCTTTTATTCCACAGATATTTTCATGAGGTTCTGTGCAAGTTTGTATTGTTCTTTGGTAGGCACTGTATACTGTAGAGACTCCAAAGCTTGTGTGTACGTTAGCACTTGCCTGCGTGTAGTTAAGTAATTTTCGGATGACATAGGCAGTAATGCAGAGTCTGCATGAGTCTCTAAAATCCAAAAGCCGTCCTGGGAAGCGGTAAACCTGCTCGACTCCAGAGACAGGTTCAGGACGACTGTAAGATGATTCAGGTGGAGACGCAGCAGTGAGTCACATTGAGGCTCAGCAAGCCTAGTTTTGTTGCGAGTGAATTGCCTGCTAAACCACAGACGTTGACGGCAACAAAAGCTCTGGCTCAAAGGCAAGCAAGCTGTCTGTCAAAGCCAAAGCGCCTAAGTGATTGTACCTTTTATATTGTAGTTTTGAGCGTCAGGAATCAGTCAGCACTACAGAGGCGCGATTACGAATGGAAGGAATGGAATTCAAAGAGGAGTGGCAGGACGAAGACTTCCCCAGGTAATTAAGTGCTAAATGATAAATGAGGGTGAATTTAGATGAAGGTTATTTACATTTCTTTTCTCCAAGGACTGTACAGTGAATTTTGTTCAGTGTTTTAATGGACGTTTCGCTATATTTGAGGTCTCAGAACCTTTTCT
Organism: Pangasius sanitwongsei; assembly: GCA_037576675.1. Taxonomy (NCBI): domain Eukaryota; kingdom Metazoa; phylum Chordata; class Actinopteri; order Siluriformes; family Pangasiidae; genus Pangasius; species Pangasius sanitwongsei. The sequence continues at coordinate 14,177,132 of CM075011.1, read as the reverse complement.
TTGGCTTACCTAGTGCAATACTAAGTAGCAGTCGATGTGTCCTCTCTATGGAGTCATATATATTAAACACATATTTTGCATCCCGGTTGAAAATTTACAAGCTTCACTTTTCTCACTAAAATTGAAGACCACTACCTGAAGAAGGGGAGATTCACCTTGATGATGAACATCTCTTCACGCACACATCTGGAGAGGAAGATTCTGGTACGGACCATAGATATACTGCCAGAATTTTTTTTGGGCTATCTTTTAGATGATGTGTAGAATTTTTTTGTTTGGCAGGTGCTTGGCTTTGAAGTTAGAGATGGTGCAAAAATGATCTACCATAGACATAAATTTCAAGATTGCAAAATTTAAGAGACTGCAATGTACCACTTCTATAACAGCTAAATTACCACCAGCTGACCCAGTAAAGGACAGAGCACTTGTACACCATGTAATGTAACATGGTTCTTCAGGTTGAATGTCAGGGGGGTAGTGTATCCCTCTCCCCACTGAACCTGGATACACACAACTAGGCAGTTTGTTGCTTTTGTGGCTGGCATTTTTCCTAAAGCTGTACTAGAGCATGCAAGTCCAGAAGTATTTAAGTCTGTAAGTATTTTTTTTAGTCCCACAAAATGTGACATTTCTAGCTAAATGTTCATAAATAGGTGTATGTACGTAACATACCATAAATAATAAATGCACATACCCATACCCTAATGCATGGCCTGACACTTTCTACATTGTAAAATTATACTCTCTGTATTTCTCTGTGAGTGTTTAGCCTCTGTCTGCTGCATATTGTCATGGAAATTGATTCTGATACTAAGGGCTTGAACAGAACAAGTAACTATGCTATGTATAGAATAATAGTCAAGCTAATATGTAAATATTTTAATGTCATGTACTGGAAGATTCATTAATAATTTACAAAACCTAGCAATGGAACATTTCAATTCCTAAACCAAAACATGCTCTGAAGCATCTATGGGAGGTCATTTTTGCACCACCCTAAACCATCCATTTGACTAAAACACCATGAAACCTAAAAAAAAATGTCTCCTTTTAAGGTGTAATATTAAGTATCCTTATTGCTTATCCTCATTGCTCATTGTAAACTATTGTGTAGCTCCGAACAATGGCAAGAACACAAAGAGGAGACTGTTGGCCCCGGATATCAGTCTGAACCTCGATCGCAGTGAGGGCTCTGTGCTTTCTGATGAGCTGGATGAAAGCACAGAGTTAGACCTGGACGGCATGGACACCCCGTCAGACAACAGCAACGAATTTGAATGGGAAGGTAAGAGTGGAGGGAGAAACATTGTGTTTGATAGCTTCTCAGGTCTGCTGTATCTTAAGATTCCCTTTTTTTAGTCCTAACGCCAGATAAATAGAGTTCCTAACACAGCTGATTGACCTAACTAGCTATAGGTATCGCTCGAAGCGCTTAGGTATTCCTGCAGTACTCCTTGAGACCTGCAACCTTTTTCAAGTGGTCTCTCATCAGGAAGGAGTCCAAGAAGCCCTTATATATTACCTTATGGTTAAATAGTGTTCTTGTTTTGTGTTTCCACTCTGCTGCCATCTTCTCACTGTCCTGGATGGATTGTTTCCTCCTAGTGGTTGGGAGTAGGCCTCTGGCCTGCCCTCTGTGGTAAGGTTACCTGGGTGACTATTCATGCCAAATCCATACCAAGTTGATTTTGCACATTCCTCTTAATTGGTTATTCATTATTTTGTTTTGTTTTTTTTACTTTTACACATGCCTGTTGAATAATTCAGCACGATCAGTGATTCCTAGTCCATTCAATGGTCCACTGCTGATTTTTTTTTTTTTTCTTTCCCATTTTATTATCATAATGTATCATTGTTGCATGGTTCTAAATCAGTATCTGTGAATCACCCAGTAAAATTCAATGACTATTAAGATTGCAAGTTCATAGTAAAAGTTGGCTTATGATCTGTCTGTTTTTTGAAGAGAAAATATGGAAAATTCAATTTTGTGGAACATTCTTTAAAGCAAAGTCTGTCATTGCAGTTATCAACCTAATTTTATTTAAGGTATCAGTAGATTCACACGAGTTTTATTTTGTTCCTTGAGGCAGAGGTTTACATTAAGGATTATAGCATTTCTTCTGTAACAGTTTTGAAGTGCTGTTCATCAGTTGATTGATTTGATTGATTCCCTTTTGATTTGGTGTTAAAAATTGTCTTGGTTTGACCAGTGGTTTCTTTGAAGCTTTTGTGATTTTCATCAAGTAGCTGATGTCTGAGCAAATTAAGTCTTTCCCAGACGAATGTTGTAAGCAAAATGTGAGTCTTACAGCAAGTAGGTACAAAGGGTTTTCCCCCTTAGTACATATCATTTACAGACTTGATATAACGGATGCTATTTTCATCTGCTTGGCTTCCTAGCATAGCAATCCTCAATGTGGTAGGAATTTGAATTTTGCATTAGGGTGTTCCTTTATTTGAAGAGCACAAGAGCAGCAGTGATTTATGAAAACGTAGACACTACAGTAGAAAACAAACACACAGATGTTTATCTCTGACTCTTTTTTTCCTGCCTTTCAGATGATCTACCAAAACCCAAAAGCACTGACATGCTGCAGAAAGGTGTGGAATCAGTGAACGAATATTCAGCCTATGACGAGCGCGAAGATGGCCGACGCTGGAGGATCTTCCGTATTGGGGAGCAGGAGCACCGGGTCGATATGAGGGCCATTGAGCCCTACAAGAGAGTCATCAGCCATGGAGGTCAGTAATAAAACCTGGCTCAAAAAATACTGTTGAGGATAATTGAATTCAGTTATCAATTTTCTATGTCAACGAGCACTTTATTAGGAACACTATACTGATTAGATTAGATTCAACTTTATTGTCATTGTTCAGAATACAATGAAATGCAGTTAATACTGGGTAGGGCCTCCCTTTGCTCTCAAAACAGCCTCAATTCTTCGTGGCATGGATTCCACAAGATGTTGGAAACATTCCTTTGAGATTCTGGTCCATGTTCACATGATTCCATCAATACCTACAGATTTTTCAGGTGCACTTTCATCCTATGAATCTCCTATTTTATCACATCCCAAAAGTGTGCTATTGGATTCAGATCTGGTGACTGGGAAGGCCACTGAAGAACACTGAACTCATTGTAATGTTCATGAAACCAGTTGGAGATTACTTTTGCTTTTGCTTTGTGACACGATGCATTATCATCCTGGAAGTAGCCATTAGAAGATGGGTAAATTGTGGCCAGCAACTATACTCAAATAGGCTGTGGCAAACAAGCGATGATTGATTTAACGGAATTTACAGGTCCAACGTGTGCCAAGAAAGCATTCCCCACACCATTACACCACCTCCACCAGCCTGGACTGTTGGAAAAAAAGGCAAATTGGGTCCATGGATTCATGCTGTTGGCACCAAATTCTGACCCTACCATCTGTGCCTCAGCAGAAACCGAGATTCATCAGACCAGGCTAAGTCTTTCCAATCTTGAACTGTTCAGTTTTGGTGAGCCTGTGCCCACTGTAGTCTCAGCTTTCTGTTCTTAGCTGACAGAAATGGAACCCAACATGGTCTTCTGCTGCTGTAGCCCATTCACCTCAAGGTCTGACGTGTTGTGCATTCTGAGATGCTTTTCTGCTCACCACAACTGTACAGAGTGGTTATCTGAGTTACTGTAGCCTTTCTGTCAGCTCTAGCCAATCTGGCCATTTTCCGTTGACCTCTCTCATCAACACTGGTTGTTTTTTCTTTATTGCACCACTCTGAGTAAACTCTAGAAACTATTGTGTGTGAAAATCCCAGGAGATCAGCAGTTATAGAAAATAATCAAACCAGCCAGTCTGGCACCAACAATCATGCCACGGTCAAAATCACTAAGATCACATTTTTTCCCCATTCTGATGGTTGATGTGAACATTACCCAAAGCTGCTGGCCCGTATCTGCGTGATTTTTCTGCATTGCACTGCTGCCACACGATTGGCACGATTGAATTCAATACATGCCCTTGGTTCGTGACTAATAGTTGCACGCAATTTTAACAGAACAATATGTTAACAATATTAAGCACTTTATTAGGAACACATGTACACCTACTCATTCATACAATTACGTGCAACTATTAGTCATGGACCAAGGGCATGTATTGAACTGGTGAGTGAAACTGCATTAGTTGGCTTATGTTGCTATAATGATAATTTATTCTGTGGTTAGGATTGTTTGCAGCTATGTTCAAACATGGCTCCCACTTTTATAGGTTACTATGGAGATGGACTGAATGCTATTATCGTCTTTGCGGTTTGCTTCATGCCTGAGAGCAATCAACCAAGCTACAGATACATCATGGACAATCTTTTCAAGTGAGTTCACTCTAGTTTTTGGTGAAACATTTGCCGTCTAAAGGCAGCTAGCTTTCATGTGTTCTTCGCTTTATCAGTATATTTGAAGCATTCTAGTAACAGTTTGGTCACAGAAATGCCAAGAACTTAAAAATATTGATCTTTTTGGAACCAGGTATGTAATAGGCACTCTGGAGCTGCTGGTGGCTGAGAACTATATGATCGTGTACCTGAATGGTGCCACCTCGCGCCGTAAGATGCCCAGTGTGGGCTGGCTGAGGAAATGCTATCAACAGATAGACCGGAGGTGAGTTCTGCAAATTGATTCTGTCTGGGTCTTGACATATTTTAAAAGGATTTAAAAATGTAAAAAAGAAATTCAGTTTATAAATGAATGGCCTAGCGATGCGTAGCAAAGATGTCGATTATTTTTTTGTGCAGAGGACGCACTAATAATGCTGCTATGATCTGCAATTTTTTTTGTACCTCAAATGGTTGTCCTTACAATTTCAACAATATTTTCAGTGTGTAATTTTTCTGTTATGTGTGTTCTGTGTTTTGTTGATATTTGCCATTTTCATGCTTATAGATTAAGGAAGAATCTGAAGTCTTTGATTATTGTCCATCCCTCTTGGTTCATTCGCACACTCTTGACCATCACAAAACCTTTTATAAGGTCAGTCCTAATTCTTTGCATGTCACTGCATCAGATTACTTAATACAAAACATGATTTACCTAATCAGTCTTTTCACTTTGTCTGTTACTTTTCCAGCTCCAAATTTAGCCAAAAAATAAAGTATGTGTACAGCCTGGCAGACCTTGCTGAGCTTGTGCCAATGGAATATGTGTCAATACCAGAATGCATCAAGCAGTAAGTGAATTTCATAAGCTTTCCTTTTTTTGGGAATCAATTTAGTGATTCTTGTAGTTAGAGGGACGTTGATGTGCATTTGAATATAACCTGGATGAATGGACAATTCTTGTCCGTATGTGCATTCATACCAAGAGCTTGCTGCGAAGTCAGAAAGTGCCTGAATCAAGTGCTCAAGTGGGTTTTTATTGTCAGTCCTCTATATAGCTTGTATACATTGGAACAAAATGTTGTTTCTCCAGGACCATGGTGCAACACACAGCAGTATGCAAGACTACATAGACTTGCGTACTTTGTGGTATTTGCTATAAATACCGTTGTCATATCTTTCCCTGGATACTTCTTGCCAAGTTCCCACAAGATTGGTGCTGGTTCTGAATGACCATGTCATGAGGAGCCCACCCACTTTAGGACTGACTGGAAAGTTGTTCAGGAGATGACCTCCGCAATCAGTTCAATGTGAGACCCGATGTTAACCTTGTGGAACCTGGAGAGGGTGCAAAGGTAGCAGCACGAGTAGCAGCAGCACAGACTCCCTCTACTGGCATCCCTGTCAGTAATACATATAAGCATACATTACTTAAAGGGTGGCATGCCCAGCCCGTAGACTGCCCTCAGTTCTAGCTGGTTGATGTGGTGTTCCCTCACACTCTTACCTGTGCCACTGTGACCCCACATTTTCCCCAGCTGTTAAAGGATCTCTTTCCAGTGGGTCCCTGATCCCAAGAAGAACCCTTCCATGAGATATGCCACGAGACTCTAGCAAGGTACAGCTCGTGCCCCTCTTGCTGGGATGAGGATGTGTGTCTGCCTGTGGTGGTTGAAATTGAAATCAGCCACGTGCTGATAACCCACTTTTGGAAGATCCCTTTTTCCAGCAGGCACAGGGGAACGATTTCCGGGACTAAGAGAAGTCTGCAGATCCAGTGTACTCAGAAAGAGCCTGTATCACACATAGCAGCCTTACTGGATTCATTCTGCAAGTGTGGTAATGTTGGCCACATGTTGGAATGCCAGGGTGGCTAGCATTCCAAATGACAATAGTTTTACTGAGTGTTTGAGGCCAAGCACTGTAATGTATATAGATGGATTGTCTGAACCATGGTGGAGGCACATAAGAGCCAGTTGTCCAAATACAGGAGTAATACAGGAGACAGAGGCAACAGGGCTGCCTGCATATACAGTCAGGTCCATAAATATTGGGACATCGACACAATTCTAACATTTTTGGCTCTATACACCACCACAAT
>CM075011.1:14152313-14170578 GCA_037576675.1 Pangasius sanitwongsei | reverse complement strand
AATCCATTGTGGTGGTGTATAGAGCCCAAAATGTTAGAATTGTGTCGATGTCCCAATATTTATGGACCTGACTGTATCTTAAGACCCCTTGTGACGTTAGAGAGAGGACAAAAGGAAGATTTTCAGTTGGAATGCATGTCCTTGAAACAGTATAAATAGCTGTTAAGGTCTCAGTCAGAGCAGAGGATGCCTGAACCAGAGACTGCTTCCTTAACATGGTCAAAGCTGAGGCAGTGAGTACAACGTGTTCAACCTCGGATTCCAGGGGAGTTATGTGGAGGCTGGGGAAGGAAATGCCAGGAGGGAAAAATGGCCCGGTGAAGAGAATGCGGGTTTATTGGAGGGAACCTGACTCCCATCCTGATGTGTTTTTATATCAACATGGCTAACGTAGTAGGCTAGCTATGAGTAGCACCTCAACACGCTAGCTGCACTTAGCAGAGGGGCATGTTGAAAATTTTGAGCAGAGATGCTGAGAGAGGACTGTACCCCAGTGGGAAGAATGAGGGCATACGCAGGGAGACCCTATTCCAGACCCACTTTTGTGCGTTAGTGGCCTGACTATTTCAGCAGGTTAAACGGTGAGCAGTAGTGCATCAAGTGAGACCCACTCGACCATGTTAGCCATGCTTAGCCACAAGCCTGCTAGTCGGTAGATTGCAGGGGCTGCGGGACTGAGCCAAAGCCTTGAGTAAGGCCTCACTCAGAGATAAGGAAAGAGGCGGGAGACCCAGTTCTGGCCGTTTTATACATGTTTGTGGAATCCAGCTAACATAATCCAGGTGATCTTCTCTGCCCTGGTGATAGGAGGGGTGAAATAGAATTTAAGACTTGGTTTGCACATGATGCACATGAATGATGAAGAGCTCATGCTTGATGATCAAGAATTTTGGATTGCACTGTCAGGCAAACCCAGCTGCCCTATTCAAGTACAACATGGCCTATGGGCATACAATTGTTGACAAGCATAACTAAGTCATATAACATGCAAGTGATGGAAAGTATAGAGTGAAAACCCTTTAATATAATATTACCTTAGGCATGAACACAGTGGGCACAGTTCTTCCTCTGTGGTGTGGTAAATACAGCAACCATTTGTTTATGGCTTTTTCATGTAGGAAAAAGTAACCGAAGATTTAAAGGCATTTTATTCATTAAATGTCTGCCAACACTGTTGAATGCCTTCGTCATTTTTACAACTCTGTAATAACAAGAATTCTGTCTGCATCCAAGAGCTTAAAGCACGTCTCTTTTTGACAGTAGAGTGTATGATTGTCTGCTGTTGGCTGTTTAAACCTTCAAAAGCTCTCTTGTACCTTAACCCTTCTCCCTGCCCTTCTTCTAAGGTTTGATGAAGAAAAAAATAGGAAAACACGTAAAAGGTATCTGTATAATTCACCCTAGGGCTTTTGCCAGGTCTCCATAGCAATTACCTGCAATGCACAAACTAACCCTTACTGTTTTGAGGAACATTACTAAAAATAACCACGCATGTGACGTTTGTTGCTGGATGAAAAACTGCTGGCTGTCATGTCGTCACTGCATGTTCGTTTGTGATGGATGATTCACAGATTTTATGTTTTTTATGTTTGTGCTTTTTGTTTTTTAAGCTGAACTACTGATAGATTGTCATTTCAATTCACTGAATCGTGGAAACCAGTGTCACAGAATTCCTTAGGGGGGGCCTCTAATGTTTACAGTGCAGACAGTGAAGAAAGAGTGATGACAATCTATGGATCTTTATTTGTTTCATTTCCCCATATATATATATATATATGTATATGTATGTATATATATATGTATATGTATATGTGTGTATATATATATATATATATATATGTGATCACCTTGCCTATCTTTTCTCTGAACAAAAGATACAGATTTGGATGCTGATGTCATGTAAAGTGTAGACTGAATGGTATGTACAGCTACAGAAGTAAATTCTGTCTTAAAGGGGATGGGTTGCAGGACTTCAGTCACCAATGGTGCCTGTTGGTTTTCTGTCACATGAGGTATTTTTCTGAGTTGCACACTTCATGGCTGGTTTGCATGCCTCACCTCTTATCAGCTCTACCCAGCCCTGTGCAGCCAGCTATAGACGTGTAGTTTGTGCAGACCTTCCAGTTCAACTTGTATTGCACTAGGGTGTCCTCTCGGATAACCTGAATACTTCTTTAGCTGAATTCAAGTGGTAGTAGGCTTAAGCGCAGTCATGCAATGAGCACTGTCTGTTGTTCTAAGCTCATAACTAATCAGAATATTTTGTCCGAGCAGGTCCAGTTAATGTAATGAATAGACCCTTTTCATGTGCTTTGAGTTAGAGACATGTGACACTCAACAGACTGAATTGGCTTTATACATTGCTTTATACTCTTTGTACATTAGATTTCACATGTACGTTGTAGTTTCAAACTAAGCTTCAAACTAAGAACCTCACTCTTAAAATTTAGCCTTAATTGCTGATGGTAATCAGAATCTGAAGTTTTAATATAAATAAGTTAATAGAGTTCTTCAGTACACAATACTGTGTACATGAAAAGGGTCCATGTAACTAATCAGTGTCTAATTATCCGAAATTTACACCTGATTTTTTTTCCTTCTCTGCTTGTTTTGTTCCAAGGCACTTTAACTTAAATCCAAAAAACTGCCCCTTGATCAAAAAGACTAACATTCACTGTTATATGGCTTTGTCTGTCTTATTACATTTAGAAAATATACATGCAATAATGTTAAAACATAAATTTGACTGCTGTAACTGTTGATGTCTGGCCAAACACAAACCTTATTCATGTGGTATTAGATGACTGTTTTTCTGCATAAAGCCTGGAAGGTGAAATAGCATTTGATTGGCTGGTAAATCTTCTCTACTCAGATGGTAACTTCAACCTCTTCTCCTCTAGGATTGACCAAGAAATGCATGGCAAAGGGGAGATGGCAGGTGCAGAGTGAAGTTGAAGAGGAAATCGGGTGGGGTTTTTGTGTCTCTCAGCTGGAAGAAAAAAAAAAAAAAAAAAAAAAAAAAAAAAGTTTGTGCCTTCCAAGACTCTATTGCCTGTTACATGGTGGGACTTTTATTCTTTATTGTATTAGTGTGCCATACACGAGTTGAAATCTCAATGCTGTGCTTCAAGTATTTTTCTAATCTTACACGTATAAACTCGGAGTCAGTTGTCATTCTTGTCAATTCCTGTTGCTTCTCCCTGATGTTCAAGGCACTTGGTTTTAAAGTTAGGTGATGCATGTTCTACTACGTTACATTTAAAATATATTTATATTCAAATGGTGATAAAGGAGAAAAGATTAATATATATATATCTAATTTTTTTTTCTTTGGACAGTCCTTTATGGTGTTACTTTGACTTGCTGAAATCTCACATCATACCCGTTACTGTTTATTGGTGGAAAACATTTAGATATTGTATGAGGAAAGTGGTGTTCTCTCCATCTTTGCCTCTTAGGAATGATCCTAAAGAAATGGATCACTTCATAAGTTTACTATTATAGTCACAGATTGTGTTGATCTCTGTAGCATACATTTGGGATGGCTGTTTCCTGTCTGTTATGTGCTTGCAAGTAAAACGTCCACGATACAAAAAAAAAAAAAAAAGTCTTCCTCTTTGCCAATATGACTTTAAGTACCAGTAGCACCAGTACCAAAGCAGTTACTTTAGTACAGTATATAATGCTGGTCTTTATGAAGGTAGTTGCATCTGGAATATTTTGACGTTTTATTACATCAAGACTCTTGATGACCGCCAGTTGTCACCAAGCAGTGATGCACTCAGTTTGAGTCTTTATTTATAAAAGAATGTACATGTTGTCACAGTTTTGGTAGTTCAAGTGTGAACTGTTTAACTGCTAGTGATGGTTGATAGTTCCTTTACTTCTGACATGGTCTGACTCTCACCTGTTGATTCAGTTTATTGATTTTTAAAGATCCAGTAAACAAGATCATTAAATAAAGGATAGATTTTTAGTTGGACTGATGATCAATTTATTATTCACAAGCAGTTTGCAGAAAACATTAAACAATCAAGTCATCTTAAATGTGGTTGATATATTTGAACAATTCTGACACTAAATAATAAAAGTAGCACTTTGCTTAATCGCCCCTTAATCAGTTTTAGGTCAGGCTCATGTGTTTGGAATTACCCCAGCTACTTCTTCTCACGTTCATGGGTTTTGTAATGAAAATGGTAATATTAAAGGTCATTCTCTCACTGCATGCAAGTATGATTTTTTTTTTTTTTTTTTTTTTTTTTTGCGCTGTGACCTTTGATGTGCCTGCTTCTGTAGCATTACCTCAAATATTCCAACTTTTGATTTATATTGTTGTCTTTATTGTGTAATTTCTTTCCCTGTGCCTGTCACTAACTGCAGCTAATTTATCTCCATCTGTCATCAAAGCTCTCTGTCTTATTTTCTCCATGATGTATTGAAATGTTCTGTACAATGTTGCTGCATGGTTCCGCTACTGAAGCAGCGTGTGATAAATGCACATTGGATTGTTCTCTGTTAAACAGATCAGACCAATGAATGTACCACCTATTTGCTGATATCCTGTATGTTTGAAAGCGCAATAATACCAATAAACAAGTACCATTACGTTATGCTAGGTTTGATGTTTAACCAAAAGACAGCACTTTCGTGTTCACAAAACTCAAAACTCATGTTCACACTGGACATGGATATTATTTTTGAATGAGCTTGTATCAACAATCTGAAATTTTCTATGCTGTTATTCATAATTGTAATAATTTGGATAATCATTAAACATGTTTGATGATTTAGGTTATATGTATAGTTTTATCCAGTTCAAGATAATATCGTTTTTACTATATCTGTGTTTCAAATGTACTGTAACAGCAGACGTGACAAACCTCTCAGCGGTTTAGGCGGCGTTTGAGCCATTACTAAGGCAATACGGGAGACAACTACAAACGATGCTCTTTTGCTTTCTTAGATAAAACAGCGGTCCAAATGAACGCAAATAAAATTCGCCCAGCAGAAAAGCCAAGTTATTTAGGTCACATGATCAGTGTGGCTCTGAGTGGGGTGACATGAAATCAGTTCATTCATTTATCTTCAGTGAGGGTCATGGAGAATCCAGAGCCAAACCAACACTGGGTTCAAGGCCTGGATGAGATGCCAGTCCTTTTCAGCGCACCATTCACACACACATTCACACGCACATTCACACCTAGGGGCATTGTAGCAGAGCCTGTCCACCTTCCAGCATGTGTTTGGACAGCGGGAGGAAACCCCCATGAACACAGGGAGAATATGCAAAACTGCACACAGATAGTAACCCATGCTCAGGATCGAACCCAGAACCCTCTGTGAGATGGCAAAGTTACCCACTGAGTCACTGTGCCACCCGAAATTAGTTAAATGTATGCAGAAATGTGGAAGGTTTTTGTGTCGCCATTTAATATATATATAGTATTCAGGCTATATTTTCATCATTTTCATTTTTTTATTAAGTATTTGCAGTTCCTATTTGGGCAGACAAGTCAGTTGACTTGTTTTTGTTTTCTTTTCATGTTAATCAAGTTTTTTTTTTAATCAAAGTTTGAGCACTTTTGCTCAGACCTACAAAACATGTCAGTTAATCAACTGTAAATATTTGTCACTACAGTTGTAGATAGGTATTGTAGATTATCAACATCTCACATGGACTGCAGACCTGACATGAACTTGAATGTGTTAGATAAAGAGTTGTATAAAAACGATGGTGTGTGTCCACCGGGGATATTATTAAATATTAGGGATTTATCATAGTCTTGCTTAATTCTCACTTCAGTACCAGGATCAATGGCATTAAGCTGTCTGTGGGAAGTCCTAAATCAGTCAACAATAGGGAGTGATCATTTCCCAATAATATGTGCTGTAGAAATGGAAGTTCATAGGAGACTCCCAGTGAAACAACATGAATGAAGGTTTGATAAAGCTGACTGGCTTAAATTTAACAAAAGTTGTACTGAGAGAGTGAGACATTTTAATGTGGATGATGAGAAACAGATGTGCAGACAGATTAAATTCAATAATAATAAGTGCAGTGGAAGAGTCCATTCCTAAATCGAAGGGAAAGGGCAGTGGAAAGGCGGTTCCTTGGTGGAATGATGAATGATCTAAAGCAGTTAAAAGCAGGAATGAGGCACTTAGGATATTAAGGAGAACATTACTACCGGTAGCCCTACTAACTAATTTTCCAAAGGAAAAGAATGCAGGCCAGGAAAGTTTTTAAACAAGCTAAAAGGAAATATTGGCAAACATTTTGTTCTACAACAGGAAAAGAAACACAGCTAGGAGAAGTGTGGGGTGTTAAATCAATCAAATCAAATGGAGCGTATCAATCTAATAATATCCCAATGTTAATAAGTGATGGGAAAGTAGCAGTTACTGAAGAAGGAAAAGCAGACCTACTGCTCCGCACATTTCGAAAGGCACACGGTACAAATAATGTAGGTGAAGAACATAAGAATAAGAAAAAAAAAAAAAAGGAAAGAAATTTTAGAACAGAATCAAGATTTATATAATCAAAAACGTAGTGGTCAGACAACTTTAGGTGTCACTTTCGAAATGTGGAGACTAAAGAGTACTAATGTGGGTTAAACATACTGCTCCTGGAAAAGATAGGATGTGTTATATCATGTAGATGAAGTGGTTCTCAAAGCAGTATTGGATCTTTTTAATAAAGTGCGGTTAGAAGGACAGTTGCCTAGGACCTGGAAGCAAGCAATTATAATACCTACTGCCAAATCAAGGCAAGAGCCTGCAGTAACAGAGAATTATAGACCAATCGCCCTCACTTCTAACCCTTGCAAACTGTTGGAAAAAATAATAGTTAACTGGATATATTATATATTGGCGAGCAGAGGATTAACAGCATCCTACCAGTATGGATTTCTTCCTGGTCGATCTATTTTGGACGCACTCAAAGTTGGAGACGGATGTAAAGAAGGCATTAGCAATGAAATAGGTACTGGTGGCATTACACTGTGATACTGAAAAGACCTATGATACGATGTGGAGAGAAAGGCTTCTCTTAAAGCTGCAGAAGATTGGGATTGGAGGTAGGATATATAACTGGATTTCGTGTTTTCGTGTTTGGACGCACAATTCAGGTCCAAGTTGGCAGGGTGCTGTCCCACATGGTAAATGTGGAAAATGGAACACCTCAGGGAAGTGCTATCAGTCCTGTTTTGTTTAACATTATGATCAATGATATTTTTGAAAAAGTAGGCCCAGGAATCAGTACAGCATTATATGCAGCCGATGGTGCGATGTGGAAAAGGGGAAGAAACGTAAGATACGCTGTGCATAAAGTTCAGGAAGCAACAGAGGCTGTTGAATATTGGTTGATGGAATGGGGATTCAAATTCTCCATAACCAAAACATGCTGTCAGTTTTTTTTTTTTTTTTATCAGGAAAAGGGTTTCAGAAATGATGAAACTGTATTTATATTTAAAAAAAAAAAAAAAACACTGGAAAGGGTGACCAGATTCAAATATCTAGGGTTGTGGCATGATACCAAACTTACATGGACAGTTCATGTTAATCACATTGAACAGACGTGTAAAAAAGTCACACGTCTGTTCTCTGTGATGAGGTGTGTAGCAGGACTGGAATGGGGAGCAGAGAAACAATCAGTGATGGGCGTATACTGTGCACTCCTTCAATCTGTAATATGGATGTATTGTATATGGATCAGTGTCTTCAACGGTGCTTAAAAGAGTAGGTGTTATGTAAGCTCAAGCACTAAGATGTTTTGTGGGTGCTGTTAAAACAACAGCAGTTGCAGCAATGCACGTGGAGTTGGGAGAAGCACCGTTAGATATAAGATGGAAAAAAATTAGCTATGGCTTACTGGGTTAATTTGAGGGGACATAAGATAGATCATCCTGCAAAATCTGTACTTGAAAGAAAGCTGGGAAATAGCTAACCTTATTGGATCAGGATTTGCATGGAAAGCAAAGGAATGGGCGGCAGAAATGTCACTACATAATACAATTTTGCACCAATAATTACAATACCCCTATTACCTCCTTGGTTATTCAGTCAACCTGTAGATGACCTACATGATAGTATTCAAAAAGGGGAGAGTGGAAGTGATATTATGAGTTACATAATAGAATGTGTTAGAACTATACATTATGCATTTGTTCCGCTGTACACTGATGGCTCCAAAAATCCAAAGAGAGAAGTACATCAGAAGGGAAAAGCATGATATTGGAAGCTACTAACAGTACATGGAAGGAGTACTGTAATTATTGCAAGACAGGGTGACATTTTTTAAATATACAAAATATTATAAGACCAAACAAAATCATGCAAAACTTAAGTAGAGAAGAACAGATCATATTTACTTGTTTAAGGATGGGTCATACAAATGTTAATCCTACACGCTACCTCATAGGTATGCACAAAACAGGACTATGTGAAATAGGCCAAGTAAAGGAACCGGTTGAACATGTGCTGTTAATACATCCCAAATATGTACATGAAAGGATAGAACTGGTGAAATGGTGGCTGCTGGATGTAATGAATGGACAATTACAAGTATTTTAAATACTTCAAATACAAGTGGCGATCATCTGGGTCCAAGCAGAACTGCAAAGTGGAGAATATGTCTAAAACATTCCAGTTTGAAAGAATTGTTTGTGTTGTGTATAGGGCATGAAATGACTTGTTGGGAAAAACTTGGCACATAGAATAGGCTACAATGAATAGGTTTAAAAGGATATGCCTGTTTTTCACATTTATTTATTTATTTATTTATTTATTTTTTGTGTGGTTTTAATTTGTTTTTTGATTGTTAAACATCAGAATCATTATATTAATGCCTGTGTTGGAAATGTATCACTGTTTTTAGTCTGTACTTTTTAATGAATATATGAAATTGGCAGAAGAAGAAGCAGAATAATAATAAATATAAAAATTAAGATAACATTTAATCATCTTTGAGCATTTCACAAATTTGTTTTCACAAACTAATTTTATAAAACTCAGGAGATATTGTTAGAGTACCATGGTTTTATGCATTTAATCTAATTTCTATGCATTTTTTTTTTATTTTTTATTACATGTTGAGTTATTCAGCCATTCAAATCGATGGAAACTGAAGGGGAAAAAAAAAAAGAAAAAGTATACTTAAAAAGATTTATTATCCTGTGGCTCCCTCTTGTGGGCAATTTTAGTATTACAGCCCTCATCTGTCACCTACATTGAGATAAATGCCTGATCATTTAGAATGTAGAAACCCCACGAACATCAGAAATTCATGAAATTTGGCATGTTTTCCCAGACTGTCCTGTTGTCCATGTGTCCCAGTTGTCATGAGGTGTGGACATTGCGTTCACAAGATATAAGCCAATTGACTATATGAATCAAAATTCTTTTGATAACCTTTTGTCTAGAGTATCTCGAAATGGTGCACATCTGATTTTGTGAGAATCAGACAAATGGCCTAGGACGAATAAAAAAAAAGTAGGTTTTTCAGAAAATTAGAATTGCACATACATTTTAAATATAAAAATAAAAATGAGATTGACATTTTGTAGTGCTTGATGCAAGGATTCTCAAGAAGCAAGAATTCATAGGAAGCATAGGAATGCACGCATGCAGAGTTATTATCAAAAACGCAAGTTTGGGTATTATAGCCCATCTTTGTGGCCGATTCTCAAAAGATTTGGTACACAGCCTCGTTTTGACACTAGGTTCGAAAATGTCAATTTTCCTAACAGTTATTAGCTGCTGAATATTGATTGGCTGCTGGCGGCCATGTTTGTTGTTTTGTCCGAATCATATTTAAAGAATATGTTAGCATGTGTACTAAAGAGGATGCATACCAAGTTCATGGATCATACAGTTGCGGAGTTATAGTGGTTTTTCAGTTTTAGTGTCCCTATGAGCGGAATTTGACGCGACTTGTGCGTCCTCAGAATTTCCTGTAGTCTACGTGTATTAAGTTTTGTTAAGTTTGAACATTGCATTCAGCAGATATAGATCAAATTTGACCAATTAGTTAACTTATATCTTTGCAACACTTTGACGAATTAAAATTATTTTGATAACTTTTTGTCATGAGGGTCTGGGAATCATGCATGCCAAATAAACTTTATAGAAAAACATACATAAAAACATGTGACACATAAAGTAATTTTTTCAAAAAAAATTCAAAATGGTGGAAAACTTTTCATGGCGGAAATGAAATTTGGAGATATACATTTTGTAGGGCATAACTCAAGGATTCAGAGGAAAAAAGACTTTGATTCTAGCACTTTGTGCTTGGACCCCTAAATATAAATTAAAATGGAAATTTAATGGAAAAATTCTAAAGGCAGTTATTAAATTCATAAGAAACAGTGGATTTGAAACAGGATATAAGAAATCAATCATTTAAGCCTACACTGACGTCTCTTCACACGCAGGCATAGGAGGTGGCTGTATGCACCTTAAAAGTCGGTTTGCAACCTGACATAAAACCCACTGAAGAAAAAGAATGGGGTGTGAGAAGGGAGACAGTTTTTTGACCTAGATGGGAGAATACCTCTGAATGGCTTAACTCCTTGTTTTTAGCTTTGTAATTTCTTTATTCCAATAAAATGTTAAGATTTTCTAAACTTGTTGTGAGTAGCGTCAAATACTCTGTCCCACTTGGAAGTGGCTATATTTCACTGAAAAGAAGCCATTACAAGAACACTGAACTCACTGTCATGATGACTTTTGCCTTGTGACATGGTGCATTATCATGCTGAAAGTAACCATTAGATGATGTGTAAATTGTGGCCATGAAGGGATACACATGGTCAGCAACAATACTCAAATAGGTTGTGGCATTCATGTGATGATTGATTGGTATTAACAGGCCCAAAGTGTGCCAAAAAACATGCCTCACACCGTTACACCGCCTCCACCAGCCTGGACTGTTGACACAAGGCAGGTTGGGTCCATGGATTCATGCTGTTGGTGCCAAATTCTGACCCTATCATCTGTGCCTCAGCAGATTCATCAAACCAGGCTACATTCTTCCAGTCTTCAACTGTTCAGTTTTGGTGAGCCTTTACCCACTGCACCCTCAGCTTTCTCTTCTCGGCTGACAGAAGTGGAACCTGGCGTGGTCTTCTACTGTTGCAGCCCATCCGCCCCAAGGTTCAATGTGCTGTGCATTCTGAGATGCTTTTCTGCTCACCACAATTGTACAGAGTGGTTATCTGAGTTACTGTAGCCTTTCTGTCAGCTCGAACCAGTCTGGCCATTCTCCATTGACCTCTCTCATCAGCAAGGCATTTCTGTCCTCAGAACTGCCGCTTTTCATATACAACATATTTTCACATACAACAGTCTCTAGAGTTTACACAGAATGGTGCAAAAAACAAACAAACAAAAGAACATTCTGTGTGCAGGGTCTGCAGGCTGAAACACTTGATTATTCGAGTTACTATATCCTTCTTGGCAGCTCAAAGTGGTTAAAGTCACAGATCACAGTTTCCCCATTCTGATGTTTGATGTGAACTTTAAGTGAAGCTCTTTACCTGTATCTGCATGATTTTATGCATTGTGCTGCTGGGGGGGGAAGCCCACTGCTTCGGGTGTGTGTTCACGGTGTGTGCATGTGTGTGTTCACTACTGTGTGTATGCACTTGGATGGGTTAAATTCAGAGCACAAATTCCGAGTATGGGTCGCCATACTTGGCCACAAGTTACTTCACTTCAATCCAACAGGTCCCAGATGTGCTCAGTGGGATTGAGATCTGGCCTGGCCAAGGCAGAACACTGACATTCCTGTCTTTCAGGAAATCAAACAACCAACCTGGTTTGTTTCCTGCTCGAGGCGTTTGCCTTTAGGTGGAGATGCTCCACGACGTTATTATACATCCTAGCGCCAAGACCCGTAACAGGACTTTGTACATATTCAGTTTAGATCATCACTGTCTAAAGCAGAAACATATTTGTATGCTAACCCATAGATATACTCAAACCTGTAAATAAAATACGTCTTAATTCCCTTATCCAAAGTTTTCTATGCTACAAATCATATGCTGTTATTACTCATACATTATTGTTCATGAATTTCTTAGGTTTTTAACTAACTTTTCATACATGTTGTTTCTAAAGGTCAGTTTTGATGCAGCTGTAGAGGCCCTCAGTGTACATGGAGCACACTGGACGTTGGTGGTGAGTTTTGTATTGAATGGGATTATTTTATCCTGATAAACCTAAAAATATGCTTCACAACAAACATCTAAATGAACTGGTTTCATTTAAGTCATCATTGAAGGGTTAAGTCAAATAGATAGCTTCTTAACACATCGATTGCAGCTTACCACTTTCTACAGTGTGCGACATTAAAATCTTTTTCAGTTTCTAAATGTTGCTTCAAAAGAAGTCTCAGCGATAGACCCTTCTGGAACAAATGAGGAGTCACAATCAAAGAAAGCAGGAGAAAATTTTTCAGCACTTTTACAGTTCTGTGGTTCTTGCTGTAGCTACCCCACTGAATAGATGGTCAATACTCCTTAACTGATGTTTTCAAAAATGATTAATATGTTGACACTTTGATGAAACATTGTTAGAGCAATTGAGAAACACACAAAGGAAAGCAAATACTGCAAAAGACTGTTATCAAACAATAAAACCAATGCAATTACCACTGTGACAATAAAGCAATTCACATCATGCTCCAACTAGATGACAAAAATTAACCTATGTACCTTATAACCCTCTCAGTGAGAGGACACAATATTTGGTGAGAAAAGAAAAACCATCACACAGTGATCAATGATCGTAGAGTCCTTGATGGTCTGTGTGGAATCAATAATTCAATAATATAAGAAGATGCTTGCCCATGCAATGCTTTATAAGTAGTATTTTGTTGATTAAAGCTTGACAAGAACAAAGCTGATGCTTCTTTATATATAATACAGACTGTAGTTATTCATAATCCTTCATTGTGTGACAAAGCCTATTCACAATATTTGCCAATTGTGTGGCAGCATAACTGGAAATTCACTGTGGGCATGTTTAAAAACTTTTTTTTTTTTTTTTTTTTTTTAGATTTGTTATAAAACTGCTCCCTCTACATTTGATTATGATGTTGAAATTGTTTCATTACAATGTCATTCAGATACAGTGTGATGGTTGCCTGCTCTGGACACATACCAAACGCACTGACCTGAGGGAGGTGGATTCAGTAACCAAGGAAACAGTCCATGGTTTTGCAGATTTTGTTAACATGTATTACATTGTTACTGAGCGTAAGTAATTGACAGAGTACACCTAAGTAGTTTTTTTTTGTTAACTAGTGTAAGTAACAGACAGAGCAAGCCAAATTTGTTGTTACACTTTTTGTCTTTGCTTAATTATACACAATGCCATGACAGTTTAATACCATGTTATGGTATTATAATTGCAAGCAATAACATGGCAACTAAAGACCAACTAAAGACTAAAGACAAGAATATTGTCATGCCTGTGAAAGAAAAAAATATTGTATATAAACATGAATAGCTGTTCCATGTTCAACTGGTTTAAAAATACTATTTCATATACTATTTATAACGTAATAATGAAAGAGCACTACATATTGAATACTATAAATAACAAATAAATAGTGATAATATAATGAAGTATCCAAGATGGCGCCGCCGTGTCTGGATGCCGTCCTGGTCGCTCTACCGTCTGACACTGCTTACCATCTGAGACTGCTTACCATCTGAGACTGCTGAGGAAATTCGCGGTCTCCCCAGCAAACCTGAAAATGTCATACTGGGGCTGTAAACAGTGTACTGACTTAGTGCATCTCAGCGTGGTACGGTAACTGCTTAACCCAGGACTGCAAAGCCCTGCAGATAGTGATGCACTTTATCTGAGTGCATCTCCGGGTCTGCTCCCACCTCTCTGCATGACATCTACACCAGACGATGCAGTACAAGAGCTGATAAAATCATCAAGGACCCCACCTACCCTGGTAACTGTGTATTCAATCTGCTGCAATCAGGCAAGTGCTTCCGAGGTCTGATGGCTAAAACTGAGAGGCTCAGGAAGAGCTTCTTCCCTCAGGCCATCAGACTCCTCAACGCAGATATGCCCACCAAACAGATCCCTTAGGACTTCATAAAGACTTTAGATTCACTCTGCACTCCACTGAAACTTTGCACACCGCGCTTTGTATTTTTACTACACGTAACATAATGTGTATTTTGTACATTCAAATTCACACAATTCCCTTTTATGATTTTTACTTACTGCAGCATGAGAAACAGGCCAAGCAACCAGACAGGAGCGCACCTGCTGCCATTTTGTCAATGGCAGGACACGAAGTAATGAGAGGCTAGTCAATAAGAGATGTGACTAGGAGCTTTGGAATCTGTCATGTGACGCTCCATAGCTTTATCACATTGAAAAAAATGAGGAGGCAGGAGTGATGGAGAACCCCTCTGTTGGTTACTACCATCATCAGCAAGTCTTCAGAGCAGATCAGGAGAGGATACTTTGCCAGTTCCTTGAGACAGCATCTGCCATGTACTATGGCTTGTGTCCAAAGGAGGTGGGTAATACAGTGAAAGGATCATGCATGCCTAAACTAATTCATAGATAGCCTACACAGACAGATAATTATGCAATAATTAAGTAAGTAAGTAAATAAATAAATAAATAAATAAATAAATAAACCATCTTAGCTTCATGTTCTTATTTCCTTCATATCTGTGTGCATATTAGAATTTGTAAATAGACAAACTGAGAATTACAAAAAGGTCAAATAAATTCATCAACTATATATAACTTTAAACCTATCAACACAAGCAACTACACACAACTTTAAAAAGAGCACAGCATACATTTCTGTCTCCTCAGGTCCGCAAGCTTGCATATCAACTTGCAAAGAAATTCAGTTGCAAATATCCTGTCTCCTGGGATGGTGCTGAGATGGCAGGAAAAGACTGGTTTTCCTCCTTCATAAAGAGGAATAAAAGTCTTTGTATCATGAAGCCTCAGCCTACTAGCTTGTCCAGAGCCACAAGCTTTAATAAATCCAATGTCACTACCTTTTTTTGAGAACCTGGCATCTGTCTTATCAAAGCACCACACCACACCCAACAACATCTGGAATGTAGATGAGACAGGCATCACTACAGTACACACTCCAGAAAAGGTGGTGACAACCAAAGGCAGCAGGCAGGTGGGTGCCATGACCTCAAAGGAAAGGGGCAGCCTGGTGACCATGAACTTGGCAGTTAGTGCCATAGGGAACACAATTCCACCCCATTTCATATTCCCTCAGAAGAGGTATTATAATCACTTCATCCGTGACAAACCACCAGGCTCCATTGGCTATTGGGTCTGGCTGGATGCAGGAGGAAGAATTTTTTTGGTGTTCCTGCAACATCTTATACAACATACAAAACCATCAGTAGAGTGTAAAATCCTGCTGCTGCTTGATAACCATGCCTCCCATGTGTCAATCAAAGCAATTGACCTTTTGCAAACATCATGGAGTGATCATGTTAACATTTCCCCCTCACTGTTCCCACAAGCTTCAGCCACTGGACAGAAATGCATGTGGGCCTTTTAAAAGGCAGGTAAATGCAGCCATGGATCGGTGGCTAAAGAATAATCCAGGAACAATCACTACAATTTATGACCTCTGCCACTTGCTCTGAAACCTCCACTGGCTATCTCCCCACCCAAACCTCTGAAACCTCCACTGGCTATCTCCCCACCCAAACCTCTGAAACCTCCACTGGATATCTCCCCACCCATGTCTCTGCTTCCTCCACTGTCATATTCCCCACCCACTTCAGCTCAGAAGCTGTTCGGCCTTTTCCCAAGGCAGGGCCAACGAAGGAGGAGGTGAAAACCAGGAAGCGTCAAGCCACTGCCATACTTACAGACACCCCTCTCAAAAGAGACCTGGAGGAAGAACACAACAACAAGTTCAAAGTTCCAACCAACTCAAAAGTTAAACGCAGACTAGGCACCAAGGCTAGGGCAAAAATCAAGAACACAAAACAAAATCAAGCTTCACTGGAGAGCTGGCAGTGCCAGATATGTGGAGAGGATTTCACCACCTCACGGCTGGGGGAGCAATGGGTGAAATGTTGCCACTGTGACCAATGGGCACATGAGATGTGCACAGACGGTTCAGCCACATACCTGTGTCACGGATGTGACAGTGACTGAGAATAAATTGCTTAGTAGTTTAGTTGTAGTGAACTGTTCAAAATGAAAATCCGAAAAATATCAGAATGATCAGAAATTATTGAACATGAATTTTTCAGTAGTCTCAGCTGTTTTTCTCCTGATATGTGACAGCTATGTTTGGAGGCATGGTTCTGTTGTGTTGAGATTTGTGTGTGTTTTTTTTGTATGTGTGTGTATGTGCTCTCTCTTTGCCTTCATTTTGTTGGCTTTCGCTTTGGCTTTGTTCTGTGTTCATTGTCAAGAATTAAAATTTGTTGTATATAAATTGATATTATTTCGTATGACTTCATAATTTTATAAGTTAATGTTTTTACTGACATAATATCCTAGTTTATCTTGTTTTTTTTTTTTTTTAATTAAATCAGATTAGATTGTTAGGGGGGATTTAAAGGTATATTTGATCCTTGTATGACCCATCTAAATGGTCAGTTTATTATTATTATTATTATTATTATTATTATTATTATTATTATTATTATTATTATTATTATTATTACTGGTTGTGGCCAGTAAACTGGGACCTCTATCTGGTAATCTTCACTCACATGTTAGAAACTTTGGCATTACTTTTGACTCTGCTTTGACTTTTGACAAACAGATCAATGCTGTGGTTAGAAGTTGTTTTTATCAGCTAAAGAATATTGCAAAGATGAAGTCATTCTTAACATTAAGAGACATGGAGTCTGTAATACATGCTTTTATTTCATCCAGATTAGATTATTGTAATGTATTGTACTTGGGTGTTTCACAGTCTCTATTGTCACGTCTTCAACTTGTTCAAAACGCTGCTGCTAGATTGTTAACCGGAACAAGGAAGAGGGAACATATTTCACCAGTGTTGATCTCTCTCCACTGGCTCCCAGTTAAATATCGTATCCATTTTAAAACATTGTTGTTTGTTTATAAGGGTTTGCATGGACTGGCTCCTTCATATGTCTCCGATCTCCTTCTGCTCCACTGTAATGCCTCCAGGGAACTTCGATCAACTGGTAGCCTTCAGTTGATTGTTCCAAGGACACGCTTGAAATCAAAAGGAGATTGTGCCTTTTCAGTGGCCGCTCCACAGCTCTGGAATAATTTGCCACCCTATATAAGAACTGCACCAACATGCGCTGATTTTAAGTCTCTTCTTAAAACTTATTTATTTACTGTTGCATATGGTCATAAGTAAGTGCTGTGGCATAACTGTAGTGTACTATCTGTTGCTGTGTTCTATGTTTACTTTTGTATTTTTGGTATATGCTTAAATTTTGTACAGCACTTTGGCCAACAGCTGTTGTTTTTAAATGTGCTTTATAAATAAATATGACTGACTGACTGACTATTATTATTATTATTATTATTATTATTATTATTATTATTATTATTATTTATAAGCTTATTTATCTAATGGCGTGGACCATTTTGTGCGTGTGTGTGTGTGTGTAAAGGTTACAAAAAAGAAGTTACCATTCAGATGAAGGTGAAGGAGCTTCCTAAAGTTTTCAAGAGCAATATTGTTAAACTACACTTGAATGGAAAAAATTACAGAGTCTTAGCAAATACATTAAACATCCCTGTCAAGTACAACTGGTATAACAATGTGTAGGTGGAAAGTTCACAGCACTACAATTAATTGTCTCTGGACAGGTGCGTCACACTATTTCACAATGCCCTGTTGGATTTACGATAAGGAAAATCTATTTGACACACCACTGAATCCAAAAAGCATGAACCCACTTAAACTCTGTATACTTCTGAAGAATAATCCACTAAAACTCTATATACTTCTGATCAGTAATCCAGTTTAACTCTGTAAAGGCCTGATTAATAATCCAGTATAATTCAATATATTTCTGATTAATATTCCAATGTAATAATGACTATGTTTGTAAAATTCTATTATTTTGTATAAATTGATTTCCATAATCAGGATTAGGGCAGATGTGCAGCAGCTACAGTTAGGTCCGGAAGTATTTGGACAATGACAGAGTTTTTGTGAGTTTGCCTTTATACACCACCACAATGGATTTGAAATAAAACAATCAAGATGTGATCGAAGTGTAGACTTTCAGCTTTA